>VMKM01000553.1:0-301577 GCA_008360985.2 Macquaria ambigua
GAAATGCAGCCCCAAACTTGCAAGGAACCTCCACCATGCTTCACTGTTGCCTGCAGACACTCATTATTGTACCGCTCTCCAGCCCTTCGGCGAACAAACTGCCTTCTGCTACAGCCAAATATTTCAAATTTTGACTCATCAGTCCAGAGCACCTGCTGCCATTTTTCTGCACCCCAGTTCCTATGCTTTCGTGCATAGTTGAGTCACTTGGCCTTGTTTCCATGTCGGAGGTATGGCTTTTTGGCTGCAACTCTTCCATGAAGACCACTTCTGGCCAGACTTCTCCGGACAGTAGATGGGTGTACCTGGGTCCCACTGGTTTCTGCCAGTTCTGAGCTGATGGCACTGCTGGACATCTTCCGATTTCGAAGGGAAATAAGCTTGATGTATTTTTCATCTGCTGCACTAAGTTTCCTTGGCCGACCACTGCGTCTACGATCCTCAACGTTACCCGTTTCTTTGTGCTTCTTCAAAAGAGCTTGAACAGCACATCTTGAAACCCCAGTCTGCTTTGAAATCTGAACCTTGGTAGCAGAGTTTGGCTGTTCCTCACCCAGTTTTAAGCCTCCTACACAGCTGTTTCTGTTTCAGTTAATGACTGTGTTTCAACCTACATGTGAAATTGATGATCATTAGCACCTGTTTGGTATAACTGGTTGATCATACACCTGACTATAATCCTACAAAATCCCTGACTTTGTGCAAGTGTATCTATAGGAATTGATGCTGGTTAGAAGGCAAAGGGTAGTAACACCAAATATTGATTTGATTTAGATTTTTCTTTTGTTCGGTCACTTATCATTTTGTAAATTGATAAAAATAAACAATTATTATTTATATTTTTAAAAGCATTCTTAGTTTACAGCATTTTTTCACACCTGCCTAAAACTTTTGCACAGTACTGTATATCTACAGTATACTGTATATACATATATATACTATATATACTGTACATATACCATATACATATACTGTATACTGTAAAAACATACTATATGTGTGTATCTATATATGTATATGTATATATATATATATATATATATATATATATATATAGATAGATAGATATAAGACCTGTCCTCAGGCCATAAGGCCATAAGGTCCCACCAGAACTGAGACCAGCAGTGCAGCAGGGCATCCATGATGATGCAGGGCATCAAGGCCAGAGCCGCACCCTTCAGTTGGCACGTCAGCGGTTTTACTGGATTGGCCAAGAGCAGGAAGTGAAGGAGTATGTGACAAGGTGTAAACGGTGTGTCGTGAGCAAATCCCCAGAACCTGAAGCCAGAGCCCCTCTTGAGTCCATCCAAACTCATGCTCCACTTGAGTTGGTGTGCATAGACTTTTGGAGTGCTGAGAACTCGAACAACAGCTCTGTGGATGTCCTTGTGGTTACAGATCATTTCACACGCCTTGCTCATGCATTCCCTTGTGCGAACCAAACAGCAAAACAGGTGGCCAAGCGGTTGTGGAATGATTTCTTTTGTGTGTATGGCTTCCCAGAGAGAATCCATTCAGACCGTGGCTCCAACTTTGAGTCTCAGCTCATCCGTGACCTCCTTGACATAGCCCACATTCACAAATCCCACACCACAGCCTACCATCCCGCTGGAAATGGAAGCGTGAAGCGCTTCAACCGCACCCTTGGCAGTATGCTTCGAGCTTTGCCCCCTCGGGAGAAGAACAAGTGGCCTCAGATGATCAACAACCTGACATTCTCATACAATTGTACCAGCCATGAGACAACAGGTTATGCCCCTTTCTATCTCATGTTCGGAAGGATTCCCCATTTGCCAGTGGATGTCATGTTGGAGTCTGCTCTGAGAGATGAGACAGTGGTCAACTATGATGCCTATGTCACTAAGCTGGAACATGACCTGAGGAAGTCAATGGAACTTGCCCAACAACACGCAACCAGACAGCAATCACGTCAAAAACAGCAGTTTGACAAAAAGGTCAAAGGTTCGCCTGTGTCTGTTGGCAACCGTGTACTCCTGGCAAATAAGGCAGAACGAGAGAAAAATAAACTGGCTGACCAATGGAAATCTGACCCCTATGAGGTCACTTGGAAGGATCCCAAGCTTGCTGTGTACCGCATAAAGAAGGTCAGCAGAGACGAAGAGAAAATGGTTCACCGAAACCTCATCATGGCTACCAACTTCCTGCCTCTGGATGTGGAACAAGAGGATGTGGAGTATGTTGTGTCCTCTGGTGGATCATCTGATGACCAAGCACCTCCAAGCAATATTCTGCAACCAGGAGATGTGGAATCTCGTACAAGGGAATGGATAATGCAAAATAGTGACATGGCATCTACGGATACACCAGAAACAGTTCCAAACCAAGATGAAGGAGTTGAAGTGGAGGAGGAGGGTGAAAATATTCAGAGGGAGGAGAGAGATAGCGGAGACTCACAGAACTCAAACTCTTATGAGCCCAGCCAAGCCGATAGGGAAATCCATTCGCCTACTCTTAGAGCCAGAGCACCAGAACCTGTTGACCCTCAAACATGCCCAAACCCTGTAGGTTCTGAGGCCCAAGTTGAACCAAGTGGTTACCGCACCAGAGCTGGCCGCATGGTAAAGGCAGTTGATAGATTTATGTGTGGTCATTGAGTCCTTCTTTCCATACATATATGAACCCCAGGTCAGAGTAGTTTAATCTAAATGTGTAACACCCCCCCCTCCAAAAAATAACAAATAGAAACCCTTAAGTTTTAACAAGGTTTTGGGTTAGCCTATCACTATGTGTGTTTGAATATTATCAAAGGTGCATTTGAGGATGTAAAAATGTGTATACGGGCACATTGTATGAATGTTGAGTAGAGTTACCTGGCCAGTTTCTCCTACTCCTCTATTTGTTTAAGAAGTATCTTGACAAGTAATACATCTGTATGAGTTAATTACTCACACCTTTTTACTAATTCTGAGTCTCCTTGAGGTTTCATGTACAAAGCAAACTCAGTTTTATGCATTTGTTTATTATTTTCATGTTATGCTTGAATTTAGTGGGGGTGAGATGTAACATATGCTTCTTGCATGTTACATTAAATACATCATTTGAGGTTTAAATTGTTACTTTGTCTAATAGCAAAATCTTGTAATATAGAATTTAATTGTCAGTAATGTTACCTTTATTTGATAGTTGCAAGTTGTACATATTTGTGTTATTGTCGTATTTTTATGATGATTATTTCATATTTTATATGTATTACTAAGCTACACAGTATCCATGGTAACAATGCAGTTATAAAGTCCATCACTGGGGGAACAAGTCAGACCGGGCTTGTATCCCCCAGGTGAGTGGTTGACTGTTAAATGAAAACCTGTTAATATTAATGTATAGCCTATCAGAGAGAGAGACGGTAACTAAATTGACATCCAGAGTAATTATCTATGTGTACTAATTTATCTGTATCGGTAGTGTCTTTGTGTAATGTGTAATTTTTAAGAAGTTTTGGACCGTTGGCTCTATAATTTGTCAGTTAATGTTTATTTAGATTGGCTACAGAAATCATTCATTAGTATTGTAAGTTTCCTTTGTTTATGATTTTCTTTAGTACTGAATAGTTTTTCTGAGACCGGGCTTGTATCCCCCAGATCCCAAAGTGCTTGTAAGCAATAAATCATCTGTGAATCGACATCGGAGCTGTTTGTGTCTCAGCGTTGGAGTTAACTACTGTAGCTGTGAGCCGTTAGTCCATCAACATCACAAAACACAACGCAGAGACTGTTGGCTGTTATCACTATCAGCGATATAAGAAATGTATTTGTTGTTTTATAAACTGTAATCAAGAGTAGATAGACCCTGGTTACATATATATATATATATATATATATATATATATATATATACACACGTATATCTGACAGGTGCCATTGTAACGAGATAATCAATGTTCCGATGGCTGATCGGTGTATACATTTGTGTCCTGGACTGGTGGACTATTTCACTAAATGGCTAGAAGTCTATCCCCTAAAAAGTAAGAGGGCTGAGGAAGTGTCAGACTGCATAAGGATTTTTTTTAAGGGTGAAAATACACTTTTCTACATGTTTTCAATATATATATCATCTCATATCGTGTATATATGGAGAATGACATATGAGTGACATAGACGATTATCTCCGACCTACTGTGTTTGGACTATGCACAAAAACAAATATTCTCCTTATTTTCTCATGTATGGAAGGGAGGCCCATTACAGTATAAACCCTCAGGGAGTGTGTGTGTTTCTATATATCCTTGTTGATATTTAGACCTTTAAATGACACACATTTCCCCTCCTTCTTTATGGGGCTGTTTTGATGTCAGGATTTGTGTTTAAGGTTAAAAGTATAACTGACGTGTTTTTAATAAATGTCATGAAAAGACCAAAACCAACAAAGTGTTTGTCCATCTCTCAATACTTTCTGACTTCCCTACTCTGTCTGTGGCTTTTTGGACACCAATGGAGCTATGGCTCAGAGGAATAAGAGAATTAGGTTTCATTTTTTAATGTAAATTGTGACAGTTTGGATAATAGTTTTACTGTTTATCTTTGTTTTCTCTTTCAAATAAGTTTGACTAACCTGGAGGTTTGTTTCCAACCTGTCTGATCATCTGACTGCTCATTTTAACTTGATGAGAACAATGTAATCATTACTGATAGGATTGATAGCCTTTTGGGTAAGCAGATTGTTATGCTTAGAGTTTGAGGATAGCCAGAGTTTTAAGACAGTCCTCCCAAGTGTAGTGATAGAAATGTGTGTGTGTTGGCTGGCGTTTGGCCGGTTCAAGGGCTCAGACAGTCTGTCGTCTTGTTTCTCTTGACCTCTTCAGCTTGGACAAGCATTGATCAATATGTTTGGGCCCTCTGGTCCCGCAGTGGCCAGCGGTGCCAAGAAAACTGAGCTAAAATCAATCTGTGTCAGCTGCTCAGACAGTAGCTAGTAAATAGCTCAGGAAAGGCCACACTGACAAAAAAAGAAAAAGAAACAAAAAACAGGTGTCTTTGTTTGGCTACTACAAATATATACAACAAATCACAGAAAGCCTAAAAGTGGAAATGTGTGTGAAATACTAGTTTTGGGGAAGGGCTTTATTTACAGTGCTGTACTGGTGATGGTAAAGCTATCTTTAGGGTATATAGTCCAGAGATATCAGTCACTTTTTAAATATTGATCATTTTTGGTCCAGTTTAATAAAACTGTGTTTGTTTGACCATTTAGTCCAGTTTGTTAATGCTGGTGAAAACACTGATTTGAAAGTCAGTGTAGACTGGAAAACTGTCCTAGCCTGATAATTAAACTGTGTCTGAATTCCTACTACATACTAACTGTAAGCAAGTTAATCCAAATGTCTGGGCAACTTGTGGACTACTGTATGGGCTTGCTCTCTGAAAGTCTGACTTATCCAAATACACAATTCATCAAATCGGCAAGGGACCTTTTGCAGACTCTCTGCAGACTTCCACATAGTCTGTTGGGTTTGATGTAATATTACAAGTGTTAATGGTCAGAGAATCAAATTAAGGGGAAAGTTTTACTGTGTATATCAACCTTTAGCTCATTGTATTTATTCTCTGATATCTATCCTTGTTGCAGTATGAACTGCAGCAGACGCTGCACATCTTGCATACATTTCCAGTGTCAATACTGTTCAGAACCATTCAGAAAAAGAGTTTGAGATGGATTACAGGGTCAGGAACTTGAATTCTTATCAATGGAAGTGATTGAGGTGATAACTGTCTCATGGTCTATTTTATCCCCTTGCAATCCAGTGCCCTAGCAGACTTGACTTCATGACTTCATTCACAACCACTTCAGACACATCAAGGTACATATGACTGGAGTCCATGACGGCTCAGTCTGTAAGTCCAGAGGATGAACATCTGGATTCAGCCATTGATAAAGTGACACAATTAGGAATATTCAAAACGCAGTATGCACACTAAGAAATGTGACTGGATAATGGATAACTGACCGTGGCATTCCAAAGTCACACTTTGATTGCATAATTTCATGTACAACACATCTTTCTGATCAACAGAAGCTCTAAGTGCAGATGTTTGTTCTTCTTTTAGAGAAAATATGCCGTCCAGTTTGTTTAATACTGACGCGATAACAGATTCAGAACATTTCATATCAGCGGCAGCCATCTTCGTTGTTTACAAAAATGCCTCAATGGCGTTCCTCTGTACAGTTATCGTATCAAATCCGTCCCATATTAGATAAAAGGTTGTGACTGGCCCGACCCGGGCCAGGTGGGCTGGAAATCTGTCTGAATGGGAGGGAGACCAGACGCATCTGCCAGAGCAAATGAAACATGATCTGGCAGATTTGTCTGGTTCCAAGGCTAGTGCATACTAGTATATACTTACAATGTACAGAATTGGGTCACAGTTTAAATTTAGATTTATTCGTGTTACTCGCACGAGTAACGCAAATAAATCTAAATCAGGCATAATACGGCAGCAACGTTATTGTATATACACATATATATCTACATACTGTGTAACTTAAATTCACATTCATTTATGTTTATTATTGATGACAGCAGCTGTGCAGCCATATATTTTATGTAGACACCCACAGTGTGTTCACTACAGCTCAGTTAAATTAAATGTTTTCTATGCTGCAGATACCTTGCCACTGGTGACTCATTCAGGATGACTGGCGACACAGGTCACGCGAATATATCGCCCGAGTTGAAATTTTTCAACTCACGCGAATAGGTGGAAGATGCGAATTTCGTCTATTCGCTGCGTCATCACTGCACAACATACAGCAACAATCTGGTATTAAATATTACAATTACACAGAAAATTAGGATTTTCTGCAAAACGTGATGTTTGTGGTCAAAATTAAGAGCCAATCAGCTCTTTGATCCGACGACAGCCAGGCATTTCCCATCATGCCCTGGGTCTTGCAGTCGTTGGAGAGCACCTGCAGCGCCTGGCTCTAAAAACTGCGGCCGCCTCAATCTCGTGAGGTTATCGTTGCCCACGTGTGCATGACGTCAGAGCAAGTCAGGATCAAGTCGGACACAAATCTAACCGGCATGCATTGTGCGGCGATCGCCAGTGATCGATTCTGCGCAGGCTCATCTCGAATGAGCCTATTGTGTTTCAATGCAGCTAAATTCATGATGTATTTTTCTGTTTCTGTTGTCAGACAACTGAATGAGTGTAAGTGTGATTTAATCGCGGCTCAGTTTTGGGGGAAGTAAAATGCTGCTTTTGTCTGGTTGGAGGGCTGAAACGGAGAGAAAAAGATGCATGTACAAGTTTAACTGGCTTAATGTGGATGTGAGAGAGAAATTCAAGCTCAGCCTACTTTCACACCTCCACACCCCAGGCCAATCACTGCATAAAGTTGGTGCGAAAATGGTAAAGGTGTGGGAGGTTTTGAGCCACTGTTTGACCAACCGACAAGCACTTTGTTTGAAGCATATTGAGGTCACATGTTTGTCATCAGTCCAGCCCAACCTCCTCCCTACAAAGTTGTGTGAACATATTTTTTGACATTTGAGCAAATGACCGATGATGTTATTTTTTTGGGAGGAGGAGAGGACAGTCTGCTTGTTGAGGTGCAAACACATCTTGACAAGCCACAAAAAAACTAGTCGGTCAAATCCTGCCAGTACAGATGTAAACTTTATCTAGATATGTGCTTTACTCTGCTGTCACAGCTGTTGCTACAGCAAGTGAAGTCAATAAGACAAATGTCTGTCATCACAGGTCACCAGTCACAGCAGCAATGACTGGATTCCTTTAATCAGCTTGTGGCTACATAGTTCCCAGGAATTGAACTGCATTACCAGAGCCACTGTATCATTTTCATTGCCCATATCTGCCCCATTAGCTTTAGATAATGGCAAAGCTTTTCACACTTGGGATGGCCCACGAGCCATCTGAGCCATTTGCATCTTTAGGCCTTGAAGCGCTAAGCATCACTGATTGCAGGCATTTTGGGAATTGGACTGACAGCGAGCGAATAGACAGAATGAGAACTGAATAGCAATAGCAGCTTATGCCAATGACCAAACACGTTCTAAAATGGCAATTTATGCTCAGTGCAAGTAATAGCAAGTCCAATTGGAAAAGGGCTGAGTATACGGCAGCATTTAGTGACTTTTTTTTACTCTAAGTCGAAGTGACTGACGTGAAACTGCCAGGAAAAAAAAACTGTCAAGTAACTATTATGTGATGATCATTAGTGGAAACTCATGATTGTCTTCACCGGCTGTGTTTCATTGTAAATCACAAAGGACCTTTTACCTCCTTATTCCTTGCATTTAACCTTCTGAACCTTCTTTTCCTTAGGTTTCCCCTTAAGAAGCTTTAAAGTAAGAAAAAAACCCTGACACAGTGACAGGGTCACATACACATCCAACCCCACACTGAAGCTGTATGATGTTTACTGAAATATTCAAATCCAAAACTCCATGTACTTTCTGACTGCATGCACCATTATCTCTTATAATATTCTAGATGTCGTGTGCACTATTGTATTCATTTTTGACATACACTGAAATACCAGAAAAGTACCACACCTGGATAGTACACAGCAAAACCAACATGCTAAATAGACAAAAAACAAAAATAACTTTCTTTTTCTCAAATTGTCTGGTATTTTAGTGTTTGCTATCTTTGGAAACACTGGACATTGATTAAAATCTAAAATATACACTATATGGCTAAAATTATGTGGATACTCCTGTCAATACTAACGCAGGAAGTAGTGCGACCTTTATCTGGCAAAAGGGTGTAGAGGTCAGAGTGTGAAGCACATCTGACTTTCATTATTAGGACTTTCATTAAACATTATTCTTGGTTTTGTAGAATAATCCAATATCAACTCTCTTGTCTGGTGATAGGCTTGTAATATTTATTGAATTACTGAATCATTCATGTGTAAGCAGCATATTAATGCTGCAGCTGGTTACGGGGAAGATATTTTTATTGATATGATTTTTTTTATTTTGTATGTACATTTTTTATCTGTAAAGTAACTAGTAACTATAGCTGGCAAATAAATGTAGTGAAGTAATGTAGAGTGTAGAGAATGTAGAATGTAGAGATGCAAGTCATGTGCAGTACTGGAGCAAAAGTACTTTTAAAGTTACTTTCCACAAATGGAGCGACGCCTGCGAGCTAGTTCAGGCAGTCAACTCGAGCTGTATTGCTACACATGTGACATACCTCACTCTCCTCAACCATCTACCGAACACACCCTCACAATTTGGCGCTCTATTTAAACTGCAAAAAATTTCCCATCTCTCCCTCTGCCTGTCAATGCCACTGCTGCCCTGCATCAGTATTGCCGCTTGTTCTTTCAGCCCCACCACCACCCCAGCATCAGGCTCCGGGGGGGTTTAAGATATTTGCTCACCACTCCGCAATATCTCATGTAAACACATCGGCTGGGAGTGATGAGGTCGGAGCCTAAACGCCAAACTCTAACTATGTTCTGCTGCATAATAAACATTTCAACGTGAGTTGTCTGACTGAACTGTCTGACACAGTGTCAAAATTATGTCAAACTACATTTATGAAATATTTCTCATAAAGTGCTGTTGTATTAGTTTGCATTACGTTGTACAGGTGTTCCTATTTTTCCAGAACACTGTATGTGGTCTCTATAGAAACACTGGAATCTTGACTAAAGAGGTTAAGACTGCATTTAATTATGTTGAAACATGGTTGTATAGTAAATGTTTACTAATGATTGTGAGTTTAACATATCATTTCTTTTAACTGTTATATTATCCCACATCATCAAATGGAAGTGAATAACTGTGTTTTAATGTGACTTCCATCATGTTCTTTGTGTCAGATGAATTGTGCCATGGGTGCATGCTGAATGGCATGCCAAAGGCAGACCTGACCTAGCTCTGTGGGTCACAGCCCCTCTCCTCCTCTACACCCAACTAGGAACAAAAGAGCAGAGTAGCATGGCGGAGACGCAGGCTGCAGTCAGGGGCTTTTTGGGCTGCCTGCATCCCCAGGGCACTTTATTTGGGGCAGCCTGAGCCTCCAGGACTTTTATTTTTTGCACTTTAAAAAATATTGACACTCCCTGAGCTCTCGACCTTGCGCCATTGATTGGAGCTTAAGCTACACGACTGGACCCTGACCAAAGCTGCTCCATAGTATTGGTGTGATTAATTAAAAGAAAATGGTTTTTAGTATGGCTGACTGCATGGAGAGTGGCAGCAGCAGTGAGAGAGAGAGGGGGAAGGGCGCTATACACATAGACACATGCACACATGCACACACACACACACAAGCTGATTGGCACACTGCAGTGACTGCTGGGTGAGGGGAGGTGTATGAAAAACATTAACCCACAATGCACTGCTGAGTTTTGACAGATCCCTGCTCCAGGGCTTCTGAATTTATGAGCCATTACTCCTGCCGACCCAGGATCTAGTTGGTGCATTATGTTCCATGTCATTCGCCATTAGTGGAGCAGTGACTGACAGCCATTGAGAGAGCCAGTGCTCTCTGACACTGGCCAGCGTGGCATGCTTCGACTAGGATGTAGCCACATTGTTGTTTTGTTTCCAGGCCCCCCTTCTCTTTTTCTTGTGCATCCAGTTGAGTTCATGCCTGCAGTAATCAGGGGACAATACTGCAACCTCCAAGCCCTTGTCAAGCCATTGTGCTCTACAGTAAGCTCCAGCTGGCCTGTTTCCACTTTGTTTTTTTAGGACACTATATACTCCATGAGGAGGATTTACTTTAGACTGTTTATGTCATGTTTCAATTCAATTCAATTTTATTTCTAGAGCGCCAAATCAGAACAGAAGTTATCTCAGGGCACTTGTCATATAGAGCAGATCTAGACTGTTCTCTTTATAATATTATTTACATGTTTTAATGTTTAGAGGGTAATATGAGCCGTTCAAACTCAACAGTCAGGAACATATCTGACTGGGAAGAAAAAGAAAAAAAGTAAAGGCCATATATACTGACTTGGGTTTTAGATAATTTCTCTGAAATTGCTCTGGAAATCAACTGTATAAGCTCCAAACTCCAATAATGGATACTTACTGTGTGTTCTATCTCAGAACATTGTCTCAATTTTTCTATAATTAGTATACAATTACATAGTTCTTTCTGGGAAACATCTTAAGGAATTATTAAGAAATTAGGAGACCCATAAAAAACATGATCCGTATGCATGGATACACAAAAATGCATATACAAATCTACTACATATATTTTATATTTTTTTGAACACTTAAGTATTCCATTTGATATATTTGGTGCAGCAGTTGTGTAGTGCCTTACTTGGATGCTTTACAATTTGTAATGCTTATCTAGAGCAATGACAACTAGTTAAAATATAAAAATGAAGTGTTATTAAAAGTAAGTTAAAAAAAAGTCAGTTAGGAAGGAAAATGGAGGAAGATACCACAGGAACAACACAACTGGGGAAATGCGAATGAACCTGAATTCATTGACCTATATGAATTATTGGTAAATGGCTCATCAATCTACACTCAATACCAAATGATGATTTATAATGATAAATAAGTATGACAAATAATGGATTATCGGGTAGGATTATAGAAACTTTTGCAAATGTATTTAAAAGAAAAAACTGAAATATCACATTGACATAAGTATTCAGAAGTTTTGCTATAGTCATCAACACCTCCCTCTGCAACTGGATACTGGACTTCCTAACCAACAGACCCCAGTTTGTTAGGTTAGACAACCACACCTCGTCAACCCTCACCCTGAACACCGGCGTCCCACAGGGCTCTCCTCTACTCCCTCTTCACCTGTGACTGCACACCTCTACATGGTTCCAGTACCATTATCAAGTTTGCAGACCACACAACGCTGGTTGGCCTCATCAACAACAATGATGAGGGGGGTGGGGGGATTGCTCAGGGACTATGATATATATATATATATATATATATATATATTTGTCTTTGTGTAGATGGAGAGAGTTCTCAGATAATAAATAAATAATGTTGCCAAGTGGAAATATACACAATAATCACAACCAAAGAAGCAATTGTGAGAAAAGATGGACAGATTAGAAAAGGGACATGTGTATATGTTTTTACATTGTATGTTCATGATCTCAGGAACAAAACATTAACTTTGCCCAGTGTTACTCACGACTGACTGTTTTCCATATTCACAAAGCCACAGCAGCAGCAGCAGCAGCAGCACCAGCACCAGCACAGTAATGGAGCAGCAACCCTTCCAGCCAGTCTGTCCTCATTAGCTTACGTAGCTTGCGTCAAAATAGCTCTTAAAAGTGGTGACGGAGGTTAATAATGGCATTCAGTCCTGTATGTTGTTGTTTAAGGAAGGTCAATGTATTGACCTATCTGGATATGTGAGCATGCATGGACAAAATGCTGACAAATAATCTGTGTGGCCTTGATGTTCCATTAAATGATCGATTCAACTGGTTTGGGGGTGGAGGTGGGGGCTGCTCAGGGACTATGAAAAGGTCAGTATCTGTTAGTTCATTGGTGGAGTGATTAATAAATCAATAAGAGCTGGAGAGAGACCCACTGAATCAAACAGTTCCACAGAGAGTCCTGACTCTTCAAAGGAATGAGAGGTGGGTGTGTGGCAGGAGAAGTTGCCCTCAAAACACACTATCTCTCATTCTCTGTGTTCCTCTATTCCTGGCAGCCAGTTGTACTCCTCGCAGGATGTTTAGTTTTTAGATCTTTCTGCATACTGTCCATTATCAGGTTCAAAGTCTATTAAAATCTATGAATCCAAACTGGGAGGTCTTTCACACATGTTCTGGTCATGTTCATCTCTTGAAAATGCTTGAAAGAAATCTTCAAAACACTCAGATATAAGTGAGTGCCTCCGCCCGGGAGTGCTGCAGCATTATAGGTCCACATGTTTGTTGATGTCATCAGTGTGTGTACTTGAAAGATGACTACAGGGTTTAAAGCACTGTGTGGGACTGGGACCCAATCAACCAGTGGTCACATGTATTTTCTATGTGAGTCATTTATTGACATTTTCTGTTTGATGTCATGTGGTACAGTATGCAGTGTGTGGAATGCATTTCTCCATCACAGATTTACATAACTGAGTGATTGTCTCAAAAAAAAAAAAAATCTTTGCACACAAGCTGGCTCACCTTACTCACTGACTGAACTTACCCTGTTCTCTCCGATGTGTAATTAACTTCAAGAAGAAACCTGTGCAGTCCAATGTGATATGTGATCTATAAAGTCCTTTGGTGGCTGTCGGTTAGTAGACAGATTATATAGAGAGACAAGACAAATAAATATACAATTTCATCCAAAATAAAACAAAACACAGTACAAATATATTCCAAGATCTAAAAGAAAATGAAAACAAACAGATGAAAACGCAACAATCAGAGAAGAAATTGTTGTAAAAGATGTAACAATTAGTAAAGGGACCTGTAATTCTTTGTTTTTAAGGTTAATTTTATGTTCATGATCTCAATAAAAAAACAAAAACAGAAACATCAACTTTGCCCAGTATTAAATCTTTACTCAAGACTGACTGTTCCACATATATTCACAAAGCCACAGCAGCAGCACAGTAATGGCCACTGTGAAAAAGATGACCAAAGCATCCATGATACAGCAAGATATATACACATATAGCCTATGATAAACCTACAAAAATCCATATTCGTTATGAACATCTTAATGACATTGTTTCAACAGACACACCTCAAATAAACTTCCTCCCCAACAGGGCCTGGCTGGTAAATTTCACCCACAGTTCAGTTCACTTAAAAGTGAATGGACCACTGATCAGTTAAGAGCACAACACACACACACACACACACACACACACACACACAGTGCCCCCTGCATATACCTGTGTCCCTCATTACTGAGCCCAGACGCTCCATTGGTTATTCATTTAATGGAGCTGGTGTTTTGTGATTGGGCTGTGCCTTCCTTGACATGTCCTGCTGTTGATGAAGCTTTCAGATGAGCTGAAGCGAGTAAACTAATAAACAGAGTAATTAGAGAAACCAAGTGTCACATGTATACAGGAAAGCTGCAATTTGTGGTCATGCTGTTTGCTCATCAGCAAATTGCTCACCTTTGCAGGACGTCTTGTAGTTCTGCCTTTAGCCAATAGGGGGAAGTAGCACCCCATGCCTCAGAGGGGCTTGTGTCCTATAGAGCCTGTCTACTGAGGTGAGGGAACAGAGATGGTTGCCACATGTTTATCATCTAATATATCGGAGTATGTTTGAGTGGATTTCAAACATATCCCTTGGAGGCATCTCTCTTTTGAATTTCCTCCTTCGTGTAGGGAAAGGATGAGATGATTCCTCCCAGCAGAAGCTTCTGGGGTAATGAAGGGGAACTGTAGATACACACACACACACACACACACACACACACACACACACACCCCAGGCTCACATTCATGTATGCACTCAGTTTTTGTACTACTGTTTTTCTGTGGATAAAGGAAGAGGTAGAGTGTACTGTGGAAGGCAAGACTTCAGCATGTAAAGTGGAACACCTGCATACGGACTTCAACCCACAAGTTTATTTAAACAGACAACATTTTGATCCCAGTTGGTTCTTTGTAAGATCAAAATGTTTATATACCATGTGCACATGCCATATATGTAACAATGGGCTGATAAGCTCTATGACGACAGGTGCCTTTAACAATCAAACCCACCCAGGGCCATAAACAAACAAACAAATAATAATTCAAGTCATATACACTAAGGAAGAACATATATCTCATAAATTTTTAAATATGCATTTTTACATTTTTTTCCCTGTGATGCTCAATATTCTAATTTCCTTTAATGTAGCTTACTACTATATTTTTTGATATATTTCATAATTTTAGTGTATTATTGTCTTGGTACCCCACATTTTTTTCCTTGTATACTATTTGAACTACTTGTTTTGAGATGTCGATCACTGTGAGCAGATCTGATGATGTCATCATAAAGACAGCCTATTGGTATATACGTATATGGGTATGGTAACTATTTTGAAATACAGTATTTTGAATTGACAAAGATTTCAATTCAGTTGACATGTTGCATGTTTAAATACACTCATACTCCATATTTATATGCTTGTAACATTTGTAACAGTAACTCAGTAACACTGATGTACCTTTCTGTGCAGTTTTTTTCATTGCTTATAATTTATAACATTTTCACGAGTGCCTTGCATCTCCTTGTGTTGTACATGTATATACTATATTTTTATTTCATTTTATTGTATGTATATATATATATACACACACATACACACATACATAAAGCATTAAGCTTATATATTTATATAAGCATAAAATATGGAGAAACACAACTATGGTCCTTTAAGGCAAGCTGAATACTAATTAAGCTTTCATTTTTCTCACATCAATAAGCTGGTTGGTTGGACAGCTTCCAGAAGCTTCCAGCCTCGTGTCCAGAACAGCTCTCTGAAAGTCTCAGTGCTGACTCTTTCAGTAATGGCATCAATCAAGACTCTACTCCTTGGACTATAGCACTTTACTAAAAGCTTCAGCTAAAACACAGGTAAACATAAAGGTCAACAATGATTTACTGGATGTCACTTTGACAGCACACATCAAGGTTCTTTCCATTATCATCGCTCATAAACGCAACTAGCAAATGCCGCAGTATGATGGAAAGGTGGTGAAATTGAAAGAAATTTGTCTGCAAATCAACCGCAGTGATGGTAATAATTAACACGGGATAACATTTGGAATCTAGATGAATCACGTGGATAACACTGAGGAAATACACCAATCATGGATCTACAGTTTAATGTGGGCTTAAAACAATTAAGGTGGGGGCCCTGAGATCTAAATACAGTAAAAGGAAAATATAAGAAATGTTATTATTTAATTAAAATGGCAGCACTGACAACAGGTACATCAGTGCACCCTTGTCTGATTATCAAAGCACCAGCAACAGTTTCTCTCCTAAAGCCTCTCTAAAGGCCCTAATATACTCCACACTCTACAAAATGGACAAGGATGTGGACAGTGGACACACATGCGGAGGTAATAGGTATGTGCGGAGGTAGTAAGTATAATTTGAGCCGAAGACATTACATCTTAAAGCTCCACTAAATGATTTTTTGGCCACTTCTGGCAAGCAGAACAAGCTGTAAACACAACATGACATATTATCACCTTACACAGTTGCCTATTTAGACATCCAGCAGACACAGGGCAGCATTACCATTCATGTGGAGTGGTGTTTGTGTCCACCTGATGAATGGAAGTCCAGTATTCCCTCTCTGTTAGCTCTGTTTTTAGTCTCCACCAACTCCTGAGGGAAATGTCTGTCTCTTTATCTGCTAAATGCTCCACTATGTTCACTAGTTCACTAGTCTCTAACTGTGTCTGTCTGCTGTTTGCTGATGATCAGGTAGTGAACAGTGGGTTTATCAGAGCTTTTTCACTGAAAACAAACTACTACTGCTGGAAACCATGTTTTGTCCTCAAACATACATTTTGAAATGGTACAATGTTAGATCTCTCTTTAAATCTAAAAAGCTAAAAAGCTGATGTTCTTTGTTTAAGCAAAACCCATTAATTTTCTGAGACTTGGCATTTTGTATTCTTTCACATAAATGTTCATGCATTTGAATTAAGCACATTGCTCCTCACTTATTTAAGATTGATATGAAACTCTTCCAGGGTTGGTTCACCCAAATTATAAAAACAAAACATGTTCTCTCTTCCTTTTAGTGGCATGCAGATAGTTTAGATGTGTGTTCCTGTGTGTGATCGTTTTACAGTGTTTCAACTAGAACCAATGCTGTTGTTTTTCTGGAAAGGACGACCTTGAAAATCTAGTCAGCTTTTTGTGTGGGTTTGGCCACATTCATGGAGAGCAGATATAGAAGCATTACTAAAACCAAAAAAACACATGCATATGTGACTGATGTTCACCATTCACCATGGGAATAATTGTGCAGTAGCCAGTGTCTGTGAATTTCAGATTAAGATTTAGTTGAAATGACTAGTCAAGGCAGTCTGAAGCCCTGTCTGAATATGACATGAGTGAATTTTCCAGCTGGGTGGATGTGATTATTGATCTGACCAGAAGACACTCCCAGAACTGTGCTGATATAGAAGTTGGGGCTTTGTTTAATGTTTTATGCTGGCCAGTCAAGTTTTTCATTCTGATGAAATGGATGTTCCTGACCACACTGATTGGTGAAGGCGGGACATTTTTGCATATATAATGTATGCACTTAATTTCAGTTTTTTATTTACTTAATAATTTAGTTTTTTCTGTAAGTAATAATTCAAGAGTGTTTTTGCCCCACTGATAGCAGGCCATCTGTTTGTCTGCCTGTCTGTCTGATATTTTGGTCCAGCGTGAGATATATTCACAACTTGCAGCTATGAAATTTGGTATGGATACTCATAGTCCCAAGAGGATGAAGTCTAGTGATTGTCATGACCCTTCACCTTTCTCCTAGCACCAGGTCAAAACATCCCCATAACCAATACATTGGTCTATGGTTGTGGCGGCTGTGGTTCAGGAGGTAGAGATCCCAGGTAATCCCAGGGTTGGCAGTTCGATTCCCGGCTCCTCCTGTCTACACATCGAAGTGTCCTTGGGCAAGACACTGAACCCTAAGCTGCTCCCAATGGAGACCTTGCATGTCGCCATCGGTGACTGAATGTGTGTGTGAATGGGTGAATGAGACTAATAAATGAGACGTTGGGAATCGTTAAGGTTGAAAAGTGCTATATAAGTGAAGTCCATTTACCATGATAATCTATCTCTACATTTACTGTGGATAATCATTGTTCCCAGTGGTTGAATCCCTAACTCCCTGACCTTTCCTGTAGTCCACATAAGACACATTTGCACCTTGTCAGATTAGGTGATCGTAGAGTCTTAAATTCTTGCTAAGACTTGGCTTACATGGCAAACTACCAATCACAGCTTTACTGTTCCATCTGATAACACACATATCTCAGTGTTCTGTCATACTCAATACGTGGGTGTCACTCTGCCTCGGTGAGCTCATGGAGAACACAAATGTCCTTTGTCTTTGTTTCAGTGGAAGGGTTTTGTTTCCTATGAAGCTACATATGCTCCAGCTCTGGTAGAAAGACTTTTTGCCATGAAAATGATGACATTTAGTATGTTTTATTGCTACAAAATATAGTCTATCAGCAACTTGAGTCTAAAAATATGAGTGGCCCACTGTCTCTGAGGGATGGTGTGTGTAGCTCGCATTATTACAGATAGAATCTATATACAGTATCCTGCACAAAGACACACTGTCAGGCCATTCAAGCAGCTAACAGGGAGTGATTAATCACAGGAGAAATCTGCCTGTCACAACTGAAGCAGCGGTGGGACGCGTAGCTGTTGGTTGCTGGTCTTTGTCCAGGACTAATCTCTGTGCAAGATCGACTTCAAAGTAATGGCAGCGCTCCCAGTGCACTGCTGCCCACAGGCAACATCTCTGCTCTACCTCCATCCCATAAATCCAGGATCTGGTCACTGTGACAGGTTGTTATTAATCTGAATAGCTTTTTTGATATCTCTATGGATGACATCAAGGCTTACACTGGGTAAAACAGGGATCACACAGTGTATCCCTGCAGTCTTCTGTTACATGTGTATGTGCGAACAAAAATTCTGCTTACACACAAAAGACTGAGCTTCTACAGTGGTGATGACAGTAAAGTGGCATAACTACAGGAAGGTGCCTGTCTCTCAGAGACAGAGAAAAGGTAATAAGAGGTAATAATATTAATTATAACGCTATGTGCTCTTCAAAATCAAAGTATAAAATGCAATGCAATCAAAGCTACATGTCAGAGTGGAGCGGTTTTTAAATGGTGTTTAGAAACATTGTGCAGACATTTCTTATCTCTACATCTGAAGTTGCTTATGCAAAAAACATAAAAACACTATCAGGAATTGTATTCTTGTCAGGTTAAAATTTGTGAAGAATGAAGCGAAAGTTAAAACAAAATGAAAACAGGTCAGATCAGCAGACTGTTATTCTGAGGCTGCTCCAGGAAGATCACCCATCATATCAGAGGGGTTGACTGACTGGTCTTGACTGACCAAAAGTTTTGGCTATCTGGATGGACAGATGAACAGTCAAAATGAAGAGTAAAAATAAACTGGAATTATCCTTTAAATACAACCCATGCAGCCATTTTCCACAGCAGACCAGTTGTTTCCAATCTTCACATGGTTTCCCTCATTGACTGGTATGGTTAAACACATTTGCACACCAAGTCCGAATGTTTTGTATGCATTTAAAAAAAAATCCACAATCTGAAAAATGCATTACACACAAAAACCTTGCACACTGAGTACAATGCACTTTAAAAAATAAAAAAAACACCTTGTGAAAGTATACATTACAAAATGCAGCCATCACTCAGTGATGATCCTTTCACTTCTGAACAGAAAAAAAGAGTCAGGTATGGACAAAATCCAGTTGATCCTGGACAGCAGCACATACTACATGTTGCCTTGTGGAAACATCTGAAAAATCTGCCTGTTTTTTGAGTGAATGAAGCGCTACATTTATGTACCGCACTGTGACCATAAACATTTTTAATAATGCTGTAGTCACTACAAGCAGATGTTGTATTGCAAGATGGGATATTTTGGCAAAAAACAAAGGTCAGATATGTTGATTAACAACATTATATTCTCATTATGTTTATAGAAAAATAAACCGGTAGGCATTATGTTTCCTTCAAAACAAATGTGCTGATGCAAACAAGTTGTAGTTGAATAATTTCTCTGAGACAGGGGTGCTTTGACACAGATACCACAATCAACAAGTTAGGCAATCAACATGAATTATCACGATGAAACAGGACACAAAGTTGGAAACACACTTATTGTCTAAAATATCACTGTGCTGTATGGCAATTTGGGAATTTTCTATATGATTTGTGCATCCGTGTAATGAAGTAGCTTGATTTGACATCTAATTTTCTGGATTGGCCAAAAACACACATTTTTCTCTAGTTATTTTATAACTTCTCAAGTAATTTTCCAGAATATCTACTACATCAACATATACTGTATATGGATCATAGGATAGAATATTACATATACCAATGATAAAAGATTTTATATAAAATAAAATCCTAAAAGAAATTGAATAACAGTTATTACTACCCTTGTTCATTCAGGTTCCCTCATTTTTTTGTGGCCTCTCTTTCTCTTCATTTTACACTCCATGGCAAACAGACAAAAACTGAAAAAACACTCTCATACAAAAACATAAACAGTGTGGTCTTAATCCTTTGGTGAGTGGACCTCTGAAAGCAGATCAGTCAGTACCCACTGTGACCCTGGCTGAGGTTTTGTCATCTGGCCCCTTGCCATATGGGAGTGGTGTGTGTGTGAGTGTGAGTATACATGTGTGTGCGGTGTCTTGTTCCACAAGCAGCTGTTCAACTATTAACCCCCCTCCCCGCACACACATTGTGCTCCCCCCCCCCGTTGCCTCGCAGCATGCTGCTCCTCAGGTTGAGCGGTCCTGTGCTGCTGCTGCTAAATGGCTGAGCTGCTGGTGGATTAGCAGCCTGAGACGAAGAGAGAAAGTGTGGATGTATTTATCCCTGGCTCATAGCGAGCTGCAAGGAAAGCTCCTCAAAACTAACCCCAATCCCTCAGATCGGGGTTAGATGAGGACCACTTTGGACATGACAAATTCTGTTACAATCAAACACACCTACATTGACCTTTTGCGTCCTTTTTTAAAACGTTATTCAATACTATTTTATGAGACTGCTTACAAATCATCTTTGCTGCCATATAATTATCTATAGAGCATTTCTTTAGCGAAATGAATTTCTCACGAGAAACATGATTTCTTGCAACGTTCTCTAGCTGCTATCATTAGACAGGATATTTGTTTCAGTCAGTACAACTATTACTATTACTATTACCAATTCAATTCAATTCAGTTTTATTTATATAGCGCCATATCATAACAAAGTTATCTCAGGGCACTTTTTCTAGTAGAGCAAGTCTAGACCGACTCTTTATATTTACAGAGACCCAACAGTTCCCACCATGAGCAAGCACTAGGCGACAGTGGCAAGGAAAAACTCCCTTTTAACAGGCAGAAACCTCGAGCAGAACCAGGCTCTAGGTGGGCAGTCATCTGCCTCGACCGGTTGGGTTGAAGGGGGACGGGGGGAGCGGGAGAGAGAGAGCAGGAGGAAAGAGAACATACAGCAGTACAACACAGTTCCACACAGAGATGCAACGCAATGGCTGCGGCAATGGCATGGATGTTAACACCAACAGTTTGTTTGCTGACTGTGTTGTCATTGTCCAGAATATTCTCAGAGCAAGAGCTTTGATTGTTTTTAAAAAAATATATATTTGACTGTAACATAACAGTGTGGAGTGTCATGTATGTGCAGTGTGTAAGTAAGCATTGTCCTTAGTTACTTCAGACAATGTATGTGCAGGTGTCAGAAAGACATATTTAAGGCTGATTGTTACTCTATTGCTTGCACTATATTTTTATATGTTTTGTGATCCAGTTGTAATATTTGTATTCATCATTTTATTCATGATGATATGATCTCATTACTACGTATGTATTTTCTTTTTTGACTTTATTTTGATTGTAACAACCTAATGTGTAATAGAATAAGTATTGTAGTGAACACTTTCTAATGATCTCGAATTCTGCACTGTCTCCTGTTGTTATTTTGTGCTTTAATGATGAAGCTTCATTTCACTGTATATTGTGATTCATTTTTAGCATTTTAATTACTTTTCTGTCTCTTCTAAGCAGTGCATTTCTATGGCTATGATAGCAGGGACAGGGATGGGTGGGGGTGGGGGGGGGGGGGGGGTGTAGAGGGGACTGTGTCACAGTAGATCAGTGTAATTCCTCCCTGGCAGATGCAGGCCAGATTGAGCTGGAAGGATAAAGATGTTACCCAAGAGCACCGGTCACAGCCTAAACAACAAATGGCTGCCTGGTGTGTGGTGCGTGTATGATTTTGTGTCAGTGTTTGTGTGAGGGGGAGAGAGATAGAAAGATTCTGACCTACTGTATACTGACTGCATTACCAGCAGGCCACTTTAAGGGTCCCACTTAGAGCTGTTGGGGCCTCTTATAGCTGCCTAAGATCTGCCATGGGAATGGAAGCAGCAGTGTGCAGCACACACACACACACACACACACACACACACACACACACACACACAGACATGGTGGTAAATGGCACATGACAGTAGCTAATAACCTCTGTAGCTGTATACGCTGAAAGTGAAATAATATGGAATTAACTTGATAACTTGAATATTGATGTAATCTAAAAGGACTATTTGTTGTATAAAACAACATGTTATATACTGAAATGATTGTCTTAACTTCTATAAACCAACAGATTATTAATGTCATCAGCCACCTTCTTATATCATCCAGACCAGAAAAATCTGTGTTCTCCATATTCAAACCTTCAATCTTCAAACAAACCTTTAATATCATGGATTTAGTCTGTTAATATTTCATCTTGTTTAAGATAGTGAGGTCTGCATGTATATACATTAATATTTAAGGTGAAATCTTTCACTGTCTACCATGCTGGTCTTCTGTCCCTCCTTACTCTGGCAACTGTGTGTCAAAACATTTATCAGTTGAATACAATCTACTTATTTAGTCCCATTTTAAAACAGTGCATTGTCATTGGCTGACATTAATAAATCTATGATGTCCATCACAGTGGATCAACTTTAACATTTTTTTATTTCATCATTTTATTCAGAATGATCTAATATTATTTTGATGTCTTCTTATCTTATTTTGACATCTTATTATTGTAAGTCAGTGTAATGTAAGAGAATATGTTTTATATAATATATTTTAGCTTTAACATATTCATTTCAGATATTTAACTTTTTCAGCTTTAACATGTTTATTTAACATATTAACATTAACTTTCTTCATTTTTAGGATTTCTATGCTCCTAAACAGTGTGGATCTTAGAGCAGACCTACTTGGAAATGAACATTATATCGCAGTCAGACACAATGCCCAACAGGCCAGACTGCTTTCAGATGGAGAAGAAGGTAATTTCCTAAAAGCACTCAGTTTTATTTGGTTAAAGGGGATGTAGCTGTGCTTGATATGAATCAGATTTCCAGCTGTGAAGAAATAGAAATCAGAGTAAAAGCTACCAGCTTCAGCCAATTAACCTGCACTGTGGAAGCCAAAAATCTGGAATTCTTTGCTGTATGAACACCCCAAAGCTGCACAATCCCCATGAAAAGAAAAGGTACAGTATTCATAATAAAGAAGGAGAGGGGATAAAATAAGACAACATCTATAAAAAGTGTATCTGGCATCTGCTGGGAGGCTTGATGCTTGCCGGGAGTGAAAGGAGATTATGTTAAAGCCTAAATGAGGCTTTTACATTTTGTCAAATCCTGCAGGCATAATCTAATCTTATCCATCTCAATCCAATTTTTAATGCTGGCTACACATAGGATTAAAGTAGTGCAGTTTGCTTTGTAGGCCATTTGACAGTGGAGCAGCATCTGTTGCTGATGGCTGGAAGATGTGCAGGTTAAAGTGGGAGAGATCAGGAGCAGAGGAGAGGTCAGCTGGGTTTGATGTTTACAGTGGCAGATCTGCAGGATGCATAGGCATTGAGCAAAAATCATCATATATGTTAATGTTGTGCTGAGGACAGTGAGGACTGTTTTAGCCATATGCTTGTCATTTCATTGCATTATGTAAATGTGAATTATTACCATCTTCACTGTTTGCATATGTTTCTATCACGGCTTTTAAAATGAATGTAAATATTGAGTGCTACTTTTTCTCTTCATTCACCATCTGACACAGTGTTCATGTTCGCTGTTTTGTGTTTGGGGGTGGGGTGGGGTTGGGTTGGGGTGCGTTTTAGAGGTATGGAACCAGCGCTGGGTATTTCTGGGTAGGTGTGTGTTTGCCTTCAACACCGGCATCCCAGCCCAACACTAGCATGGCAATAGATTGGGACCGTAGGTGCTGTAACAAAATGATTGGGTTATCTTAAAGGTCAGGTTCACATTTTGGACCAAGTTTCATTTGTTTGAATTTAAAAACTGTCCTGGTTCAGACCATGTGGTCCACAATAATGTGCACACTGTGTAGTGACAGGAAGATGGCATTGATTATGGACATCTAAGGCCAGCTGTTCATTTAAGCTATAACAGAGAATATCTTTGACCATCTAAATTTGAGTAAATTACATTGTCCATGAGTTTGACTTCTAAAACTAGTGTTTGTTGGAATATAAAGCTATCTTAAGTCAAAGCTCTCTTCTCATCAAATGGCATCTGATACTGCATTTATGTAATCTTAGATTCATCATATATATATGACCTGCTAAATGCTAAACATGACACTGGTGCCATGCTGTTAATTACAAGAAAGAAATCAAAATCATCAGTCACTGTCATATGACATAATCAGCTGGACTTGTGGCTGCTGGACAATGGCTGCTGCAGCTTGTTTACAGTTTGGAATGCATCCAGTTTGTAGTAATAAGTCATCACTCATTTCCTCTTTTAAAAAAAATTAAATCGGTCTCAGATAGTAGTATACCATTCTTAGTGGAAGATATATAAAATAAAAAGACATATTTACATAAGATATTTTTCATCCACGGACAAGCAAGCCTCTGTGATTCATAATGATCACATTCTTTCAGTTTTTCAAATAATGGAATCAGTCAGAATAGAAGTGTGAGGGAAGAATCAATAATCTGTCTGTAACTAAATCAGACTGAAATGCTCTCCTTCCTAGTGATTTATAAAAACATACAACATCAGGATATCTCAAGAAATGGACTTTAACAGCCCAATATTTTCATTGGTACTATAAATTAGCCTTAGAATATGGAGGCGGCTTTGAGTCATGAGCGCAGGGACTAGGGTAGCAGGGTAGCATCTTGTCCAGGTCAGATTTCTTTGGAACAGATGGCTGCTCTCCTAACTGTAGATCTTTGCTGTGTAGATGATATGGGATTAAAGCTAAACTGATTTTAATTAGGTAAACCTCTCATACTGCACATTTGGTGCAAAAGGAGAGGGACAACATATCCACCATCCCACAATATGAGACAGAACAAAGTACTGCTCATACAAACTGTACATATAATATTGTATATATAAATAATGTTTACCTCGTCTCTGAGCCTCGCCAGTAGTGAGGCTCAATATGTCTGACTTGAGGATCGTAAAATTCAAAAGGGTTGTTTAGGTCTCTGTTATGCTCTGGGCATAGAACAGCAATTTCTCTCTTCTGGACTCTACACTGAGAAAATATAACAGAATTTCATAATAAAAGTCAACTGAACAATCCCAGGGCATCTGGCAAATACTCCTCAGCATCTCCCTTGCTTTTTCTTCTTCTTCTTCCTCAGTTCTCTCCTCATCGCTCTCACTACCCCCAGAGCAACCTTCCTTTGCTTTCTTCCCTGTCAGCTTCACTAGTTCTACTTTCTGTTTTTATCACATCCTGCTGCTCAATCTCCTCCCAACTCTAGGTTAAAAGTTAAAATCTCTTAACATTGTATATTACCAGCATCTCAAAATTACATCAATGTTATATAATAAAATAGACTTCTTGATTTTACATCCTCAGTAACATGAAGATGGTGACAAGTCTGCTGATCCACTCTCTGTGGCTGTTTCTGAAACTCAGGTAAGTCCTCCTCCATTTATCAACAAGCAAACTCTTATAATGTTAGCTAGCTAGGTTCTGTCAGCATACCAATATTAAACCATTCTTACTTCTGACTTTTTTTGGAAAGACGTGATTACGTGGAAGTTCTCTTGGATTCCTCAACATCAACATCAGCCTCAATTACTGCATTTGAAGAAAAAATTATTTGTCCAACCCTGTTGCATGAATGAACCAAAGTATGTTCGTCTTTCAGATGGGGGAAAGGTCCCTGAGAATATTGGTTGGATGTGCCCAGAGTACCACCACAGAGAGGCGTCCGAATTGTATCCATATCAGATTTTTTATAAACCTCTGTTTTTTATATTTTCACCCTATACCTCTGTACTTGCTGTCTGCCTGCTGTCATTGTGCTGCTGCAACAACAGACTTTCCCTGCTGGAGATCAATAAAGGTTTATCTTATCTTAGATGACTGAACCACCTCAACCAGCTCAAAATGATTCGGAATCAATGCCTGGGGACCATGAATATCCATTCCATATTATATGGTAATCTGGCTAGTAGTGTTGAATGGACAAATAATAATAAAATAATAATTTAAAAAAATAAAGAGGATCCAACATTTTATCACACAACAATTTTCTATATTACAGAATTAGTAACTATAGAATTCATTTTTATCAGCGCTGGTAATTGTTTGCCTCATGACTGGAATTCACAGCTCATCCTCTTTTCATTTCCTACTATATCAATGGCTATGAATGAATTGGTGCCTCAAGATCATTCAGGGTGTCATCCACCCTGCGCGGCTGTCGTGAACTCATGGTGCTATCTGCCCTGCCCACGTGGCGTTAAAGGTCCTGGCCCCATTAAGCATCGAAGCCTGGAACAGCTCATTCTCAATGGCCTGGTCAGCTTGTGGGTCATGCTAAAGGTGTTTATATAAGCTGTTTGAATAATGATACAGGCACATGATGGCAGATAGCGAGAGTGAACAAATATTTGACAGAGGACGAGCAGCTGTTTGTCAGGATACCATTAAGCCAGCGGGTTGCATAGCACCTTCAACAAAATGTTTCAGTTAGTCCCCTCTGACAACAATCCCACCACTCAGCTATTACATGTTCAAATATGACAGAGATGAGTAAAACATAAAATATGCACTAAAGGTGTCCAAAGGCTGAAGTATCAACAAACAACATATTGAACACTAGAAGGCCAGTGGATCCTTGCCATCCTTACCCCTTGTGTGCAGGGAGGATAGTCACAGAGACTAGTGCTAGTGTGACTGTACCTTTTATCCCCAGGCTAATGAGTGTTCAGACCATAGTCTGTATATAAAGATAGACGACATGACAGCTCCCCAAAAGTGAAGCCAAAGATGGTTTCTGTCATTTCAGGTAGTTCTTATCACGCTGATGTTTGTTCAAGTGTTCATTTTTCTGCTAAGTTTGGTTTTAATTAGTTATTTGATGCTATAAAAAGGGGGTGAGATGTCATGATTGACAACTGTGAGTGTGCTCACGATTGGTTGGGGCCTCAATACCGTGGCTCCACTCCGGATCACTACTGTGCAGACTCCAAATGACACCAGCGCAAGATGGTAGCTCCCGAAACCAGGATATTTTGGCTTCATTTTTGTACAGTAGGAGGAAGTGGAGATGCGTCGTCCATCTTTATATGAAGCTCAGCGTTAGTTCAATCAGGAAGACTATCATTATGCCTTATTCATTCACATCTCTCTCTCTCTCTCTCTGCTTCTCTTAATCAGCTGACTATGGGCATTTTCTCTCTCACTTATCCAACCATGGATACGTGCCACGATTTCCATCAGCCAATCACAATGCTGCTGCAAACTTTAAATCTGTTCTCCTCTCGCTTGCTGTCAGCTGTCATTTTTGTGTGGATTCGTTGCGACCCTCCTCCACCCCGTTCACCTCCAGTTCACCACATTCAGTGTCTGGATCAGGCTCACCAAAAGTCCACTCCTCATCACAGCCAGATCTTCAGCATCCTTCAACCACCACCACCAGTGTCTAGACTCCATCAGGGGGGTATCCTATACTGCTCATGGCTTCTCTACCCCCCTTAAAATATGATGATGTCACAGTGGGGTCTAATCGCCAGACTCTTAACATTTCTCATCTTTATTATGCATGTGTCAGTAATATTTGTTCACTCATACTGAAGTATCTCCTGATTGAAATACAGTCTATGGTTCAGACTGAAACAGCACTGTGGTAAAAAGAAAAATGATGAAATACAATCAAGGAATTCCAGTTTGAATTACACTTCCATGAGTTTGAACACTGATCAGACACCAAGATACTGCACAGCTGTGTATAATACTATGAGATAGGGTTTTACAACTATGGAAAGTTATCATAGGTAAACAGTAGAATTACCCCGTTCATTTTACAAAGTAATCTACCAAGAATGTGTGCCTGCACATCTTTCATTGGGCAAGGCAATGAGAGACAATGTGTTGCCAGATGCTAGCCAGGTTAAACCTTTTTACCGGATGACACAGCATCTTTTGCCTTGCGCAGTATTCTCATTGCAATGAATAACATAGGTCTGATGTTACACAACCTTTACCTTTGAGGAGGCACTTCCTTAAAGGCTAAAGTCAGGGAACAAAAGTCTCTTCTAAGCAGTAAACCACAGATTATGTGAAAGACTGTAACATGATTGACAGCAGCTTTGCTATGCAAAACAGACACTGATCCATATCTGTGGCTATTTTAAGGTAGCTATACAGTAAATTCCCTTGCCCAGTGGTGAGTATACATCATATACCTGTGTATCTGCAACCACTATATCTCTGGTGGCTTCAGTAGGGTGGAGTCACAAGCTTTTTTTAATATTATAAAATTGCATTGTGCCAGATGTTATGTATTGATCCCCTCTGATGTGCTCCTCATCCATGCCAGTGCATGCAGTGTCTTTGCATGCCATGATGAGACCAAACTGGCATAATAAGAAGAAGTCTACTTCTGCCAAACTGAATTAGTGTTTAGCTGGTGCGTTCATTCAAAAATTAACTAAATCTCATCAAATGGAAATTATTGTAAAATAAAATAAAAATATATTATTTGTTAAATTGTGGTTGCTGTATCAAGATATGAGTTAAGAATTAACTACAGCACACAGTGAATGAGTAATACAGAGTGAATGAAATGCCTATCAGAGGATCTAGAGATAGTTTCTTTATCAAAGTCCCACCACCGACAAATGAAGCCTTTGAAAATGCTGTTTTTTCTTTCTCCCACCAAGCTGTATTCCCTCTAAACTCACAAATGGCTGACCTTTGAAAATTGCTGTGTTTAAGCCTTTGCTTTTTAGCCTTCTGTAAATGTCACATAATGTTATTGGGCTCTGGCAGCACAGGATCATTAATCTTTCCTGTGCAGGCTGGCTGAGGGAAATACGACGGGTAGAGCAGCTATATCACTAAGTAGGGACATCAGTGCAGAAGTGTAAACATCATTTGGACACTGCAGTTTTTCTGCTCAAATGGGTTTGATGTTGATGAAGGGAGACCTTCTTTTGAAAGTGCAGTGATGCACAGTGTTTGATCGATACTGCCAGGAAGGTTGGTAGTTTTTCCACCACTGGAAGAGGTGGAAAAGGTAGAATCCTTCTCTTCAACAAACATAGAGAACAAAGTTGTCTTCTGTGCTCCATTTTTCCACTCCAGCAGATAATACAGCTGGTAATGAATATGCTGAAGCTGAATGCAGGGATTCTCTTGCTGAACTTTTGGTTCTATAACATATCAGCTTTGATTTGCTATTCTAAAACTATGTTTTCGGGCTGCAGTTATAGAACATTTTGAGAAATGTGAATTGGATAAGGAGCAAAAAACCCGGGTGTGGGAGGACTTTGGGGAGGCTATGGAGAAGGACTTTCGGTTGGCCCAAAGGCAGTTCTGGAAACCGCCAAACAACTCAGGAATTCTAGAAGCATGTTTATTCAGCAAGGCAGGCAGGAGACACAAGAGATCTCCTCAGAAATAATAACATTGGAGAGTATCTGAACTAAAGACAGACTTCATACACCTGAAGTTAGTCGTCTGACTCAAAGATAAGCTTATCCAATCTTTCAGTGCTGTGAAGAGCCACGACCAGGCGAGCCCCGCTGGCACAACTTGATTGGTTTTTCCATTACAATTTGGTGGCGCAGTAAGAGGCGTTGCCTACCTTGCTCACCTTGATCCCATGTGGGGGGTTTCTAGCCGCTGACGTAATCAGAGCGATGCATTTCTCATCAGAGACCACACCGCGATGAGCGCCTGCACCTTGTCGTTAGGCCAGTTGATCGTGGACTCCCATTTTCTTTTTTAAAGCTTCCAAACAACAAAAAAGCCAAAAACAGAACTGCTGAGGCAGATGTCATGACTCTTTAAATGCCCCTCTCTCTTGTTGCTTGGGTATGACGGCACATCTTTGAGCCAATCTGTCGGCTGTGACGACATGGCTCTGTTGCAGCCCTGCTCGGCCCTGCTAGCAAGCAGAACCACGACAGCCCAGTTCGGAGCTTCTGCCCCCTGCTGTGAGGCTGTAGTGGAAATGCGTGTCATCATGGTGTGGCTTGGTGAGGCTTGGCATGGTGTGGCTAAAGTGGACCGACCTGGGCCCATGGAAAAATAGGCCAGATTTTTGGAACATGTCTTTCTTGTTTTGGCTGTGAGAAGGGAGCATGAAATAAGGTTTCATTCATCCATCTGTCCATTCAGCCTTTTTCTGCCACTTATGCAGGCCGCAGACCTTAGATCATCGTGAGGTTGGCCTTTATGTTCAGACACACACACAGTCGGGTGCAATACCTGCATTACTGACGACACTGCACAGATGAGGTTTCACTTTCTCTAACTCCTTATGTTGTGTTTTAAGGTATCCAAGGCTATCATAGTTATCACAGTTCTTAAAACTGGACATGCAAATACACTCAAAGGTTTTCCACAGTTCTTTAAGGTATTTGTAAAAAAAAAAAAAAAAGGTTTTCTGTATGTAAAAAGTAAAGTAACTGATGAGACCAACAGAATGAACAGTCCCCATATGCAGCTCTGTACATTTCTAAGACAGTGGCCACAGTGGGTTCAGCTGTCAAAGTACAGTCTCTTTCTTTAGACACTTGTACAATGCGCTTCAATAATGCGATTTGCCACCCTTTTTGTTGTTTGTTTGTTGAATCATTTTGGTTTTGCTAATGTCTGCTGTGTCTATAGTACTATTTAGAACAGTAAATAAGCAATAGGCTGTATTATAACAAACTGTGACAGAAGCAGAATGTAAGTTTGATCATGAACAAATGCACAGTGTTTTGTGACTTTGGCAGATATACACAATGAACAAAATATTCAGACATCCTTATGTAAGCACATGCACATGCACACACAACCTGAAGATGGAGTGTCACACAAGAATGCTCCAGTGCCCAAATAGCCTCTCAGGAAACTGAAAAGAAACTTTGGTTGTGCTGCCAGCAGGCCTTGTTTGGCATTCACATGGTTGTGGCAGGTAGTGTCACTGGATGGTGACAAACTGTTGTTTTCTGCTTCACAACACCAGCAGCCTGGAGCACTTTCAGACTTTCATCAAGTAGCACACACACACACACACACACACACACACACACACACACACACACGCCCTTCACAAATACATGAGAATACATGCAGTCATTCATGCATACATGGGTGTACACATGCATGCACATGCACACACTTCTGCACTAATTTGCAGTCTCTTACACACACACACACACACACACACACACACACACACACCAGAGCTTCTCAAGCATTCAAGCATGTCACAATGTCATCTTAGCCCTGTGGAGTCACTTTATTATAAAAATAAAAATCCATTCAATTTTATTTAATCAGATGAAAAGATAAGGCATTTCCAGGTCATTAATCACGTAGACCCTTTCAGAGGGGGCCCTGTCTACCTCCACACAGCACTCCCACAATCATTTAGGAGAAGGAAAGCAGACACAGGGGATAGACTAGATTCAAAGGGACTGAATCATTTTCTGAACAGCAGCAGCCGCTGTCCATAATGGAATAATCCATACACTATGTTCATGAGACAACCTGTAAGATACTTACAGATAGAGCCTCTGGTTGGGTCTTTTTCCCACAATGCAATGTTGTTTTCCCTACAGGGGTTTTGTTAATTATTTTGTCATTGGTTGTTAATGGATATGCATGGTAGTAGCAGTGACATTTTCTATTAAGACTAAGGCTCCATTAGTATGACGGCCTTTAGAGGCTGTGATGTTTATTACACCTCACAGTACAAAAGTGTTGGATGGAACTAACAACATACTTTTTAGAGCCAAACCAGCAGTGGATCTAAAAAGCAAAGACCAAGGGAAGGTAACGGGGTTACATAGAAACAAAAAGTAAAAATATACCTGTGGCAAAAAAAAGATGACATCACACTAATACACAGAGAACAGGCAGGCGATCTGAAACGTATCGAAACTCTGTACTTTGATGCTGACTTCAAGGTAGTAACATCCTCTTCAGAACAAAAGGAGTGATTCTTTTATTTCGTTCAAATCTTAGAGTTAATATTATCGGAAAAGGAAAGGGCCAAGAAAGGAGGTTTGTTGTAAGTCTTAAAAATCCATAGATTCAAGAGTTTTATTGTTACATGTTTTCATACAAGTACAAAAACAGTAAAATTCTTATGTTTTGGCTCCCCCCCTTGCAGCACAATACACAATAAAAAGATTATATATAAAAACAAGAGGGCAACATAGTACAATATACTACAGTATATACAAAAAAAGAAAAAATGAGAATAAAAATACAATACTATAAAAAAAGCTATAACTGTAAAGACTATAAAAAAAGAGAAGTACGATACAAAAAAAAAAAAAGAATAAAATATAATACAAATAAGAGTAAATAGTTGGTGAGGGGGTAAAGTGGCGAGTGGTAGTATAAATATTGTGAAGTGACCAGTGCGGGTGTGTGATCGATGGTTAGTTGAATGGCAGCAGGCGAGGGCCCAGGCCCTATAGTCAGTTGTTTAAGAGCCTGGTTGCTTGATGGGAAAAGCTGTCCTTTAGCCTGCCGGTCCTGGCTTTGAGGCTGCGATACCGTTTGCCAGACGGTAGCAGCTCAAACAGTCTATGGTTGGGGTGGGTGGGGTCTATGACGATCCTACAAGCCTTCCTGAGACACCGCTCCTTGTAAATGTCCTGGATGGAGGGAAGCTCACATCCACTGATGCGCTGGGCTGTCCGCACCACTCTCTGCAGTGCTCCACAGCTGACAGCAGTGCAGTTACCCAGCCAGGAGGTGATGCACCCAGTCAGGACGCTCTCTGTGGTTCCTCTGTAGAAGGCCCACAGGATCTTGGGCCCCATACCGAACTTCTTCAGCTGCCTGAGGTGAAAAAGGCGTTGTTGGGCCCTCTTCACCACGTGGCTGGTGTGTTCGTCCCAGGTGAGGTCCTCGGTGATGTGGACGCCGAGGAATTTGAAGCTGCTGACTCTCTCAACAGCAGAGCCGTTGATGGTGATGGGGGCCAGCCTCTCTCCTTTCCTCCTGTAGTCCACTATGGTTTTGTCAACGTTGAGAGAGAGGTTGTTTTACAGCAGTGCTAGCCAACCTTCTTCTGCATGTGGCCACAAGTTCTCGTTGTCTCTCTTGCTATCCACCTGGGAAAGAATCTTTTTGCATGCCTGATCCATCCCTGGCAATCTTCTGTAGATATGTCCAAGCAAAAAAACATTCATGGTGTCCAAGAGGGACATCAGAACACACTGGAGAGATTATTCGTATATCTCATCTGGCTTGAGAATGCCTCAGGAGCCCCAGGAGCAGCTGGAAGACGTTGCTGGGGGGAGGAACGCCTGGGCTGGAATGGAATTTGGATGGAATTTAAATCCTAATCGATCAAGATAAGCCTTGATCATTTCTTACTCATCTACTGTACCATACTGCAAGAAACACATTACTGTAAATATCTCTGATGAGTTGCTGCTCCAAGTATTTTGGGGTCTTGTTCACGAGTGAGGGACCTGCATCATTGCATCTGCAGTGCATCTGCAGTGATGCAGGTGTTGTATCGGACTGACATTGTGAAGCTTAGACATCGGGAAGGTGCATTGATTAGGACCGCTGCCTCATTGCATTGAAAGTAGCCAGCTTGTCTCCTAGACACCTCCCTCCAGAGGTTTTCCAACTGGGAGGAGGCCCCAGGGGAAACCCAGAACATGCTGTTGATATAATATAGCCTATGCCTCGGGATCCCCCTCGGGAGCTGGAGGATGTGGCTGAGGAAAGGGACGTTTGGGATACCTTGTTTAGCCTTGCTATTACTGCAATCTGGAAAAGGATAAGCAGCAGAAAATGGATGGATGGATGGATGGATGGATGGATGGAAGTGGGGCTTGTGATTCCTATGACAATGCATGTAGCAATTTGTCATAGGAATTTCATTGCACAAAAAAAAAAAAAAAAGTTTCCAGGTCAGCATATTATAATTTAAATTAATAGTTTTACCGGATATTTTCCTTGGTTGGAAAACTGCATTACAGAATTCCTGGTTTCACATATTGTTCAGAATGTTCAGGAACCTTGTTTACAGTAAACCAAAGGCAGCTTGTATAATTACAGTAAGCCTTTTGGTTTTGTTACAGCCAAATATTCAGTAGGTCAAACTACTACTATTTTATGCCCATCTGAAATAACATGGGCAGGCTGAATTCAAATCACTCCAGTGCCAAGGGATGACAAAGGCAGTCTTGATTTCAGAATCAGCTATATTGCATCACAGTTAGCTAGCCAGCTAACTGGCAAGTCAAAGTAGCGCAGGCTGACAAAAAATCTAAATGCATCCCAAGCTCAGACAAGGTCAGAGCCAGTGAGTGTGTAATAAATTGGGAGGGAGTGTGCTGAAGCCATTATCTTTCCCTCTCTGCTAGCCGAGCAGTGCAGTGACCTGACAATATAACAAATGGAGGGGAAAACTCTGCCATGAGATGTAAATTCCCACTCTGCTCCCCTATGAATGGTGGAGTCTCTTCAGAAAGTGAGGCACTGACCCGTGGCGCCCACTAAGATCTGACATGACAGGAATGGAGGGATCAGAGAGATGGAGGGATGCCAGTGGAAAGAGGTGGGGGAGGGGAGAACCTGCATAAGGGGAGGCTGTGTAAAAGGGAATTATGATTGCAGAGGATAAATGAGATGTCATGGCAAGCAACATATAACTGTCAAATGGACTTCTGCAGCTCTCTATACAGTAAGTGACAGGCAGTGGGTATGAGGGTGGGTGTGTTTGGTGTGTGTGTGTGTGTGTAAGCCTCTGTGGAAGGAAGTAGGTGGGGCCTAAGCACACCTTTTTAATAAAAAATAAAAATCTTGTACATAGAATTGTATTATTTGTATAAAAATATGAAACTTACTAGGCTGTTATTGTTTGGCCCATTATAATTAGTGTGTGTTCTATGTATCTCAGTGTGCCAGTATGTTTTCTTTTTGATCATTATGTCACTGGTTTGTCAGTACAGTCTGACCCGGTCTTGCAGCTACGTATATAGTCCGCCACAGACCACAGTGGATTCCTGTCAGTGGTGGTGTCATTTTGTTGAATGTGACAGCTTTTGTAGTGAAAGTTGTTGTTATGTAATGCAGTCTAAGTTTCAACTGATAAATGCTTTTGTAGCACATACAGTTGATGAATGAGCCTGCTCCTGTAGTGTCAACCTGACAGGAGAGCAGTATAGGGCTCACACATTTGGGAACCTAAAGTGTTGCATTATATTTTATAACGCATTTGAAATTATTTTGTGTTTGTACTTTTTACTGTATAAACAAGCACTTTTCTGTCTGTATATACATATTCTGTATATGTATATACTATGGCTGCATAGTGCTGTGTCTAACTGCACTCAGTGCAATGTCTACATGCATGTATACAATGTTGTTTGAGGATTTGGCATTCAGAAGAAAATGTGTATAACTCACAATATAGTCTAAACATTATTATAATAATTATTTATTGTTCTTAAATTTAATTATTTATTTGCTTTTAGCATCAGCTGTTATGAATTAGGCTCCTCCAGCCTCTGCTACTGTTCTTAACCACATTTATTTAGTTTAGTTAACTAAACCTGACCAGAAAACAATTGTGTGTGATTTTTGTTTTCTGATATTCAGATCAGAAAACACTCAAACGTGTTGCTTTGGAAGGCAATGACAAACAACCTAATTTGTCATTTAGTTTGGAGGACTTGAGCAGAACAGGAGCTAATGCATGTCAGCTCCTGCAATGACTGTATTTATTTTGTGCATATATTTTCAGCCCAGCAGGATTACATTATGTCTAAATTTACATGGCTCCATCATTGGACTGTTTGACAATAATAATGCAGACAAAATATTTTATTGTTACTTTATACCAGTGTATCTGCACAGCAGACTATTCATTTTAGACAAATTGACATAAACATGGATTATTACTTATAAATGACAAGTCAGACTATTCAGTCGTTCAAAATTAAAGAAAGAAGGTTTCCCTCCATATATAGAGCATATATTTAATGTGTGTAAGGGCTAGACTCTACTCAGATTGTTTGCTCATATGTTAATGAGTTGGGGTATCAGGGGGTGTTTCATTCTGTCAGATTGTTGTTTCATATACTAAAAGCTTTCATCGCGTGCTTAAAAAATGATTGTGACCACTTGTCATGTACTGTACTTGATGCAGGCCTTTGTCGGTATTAAAAAAAAAGAAACTGGTTGAAATCTGCTGGATTTGACTTCCTGCAGTTTGTTAATATGAAGATGGCCTTCACTTTAGGAATTGGTTTTGCTGAGCTTGGCAGGCTCTTTTTACAATTACAACTCACATTTCTCCATAGCGATTTCACGTTTTCAAAACTCTTCACACAGTCAGTACAGTACAAGTCAGTAAGGACTACACTGTGGATCACTTTCCATTCACTGTTCATTGTCACAAAATACATTCAATGACCACATCTTTCAAAATTCATCAACTGTTTTCTCACTCAAACTCAACCACCACCAAACCTCTGCGTATTTACACTCCATTTTGCCTGTTTTCATACTATTGCAACATAACACAAAATGACTGTAGATTAGACTGCAGTTTGCTACATTCTGCTACGTCTACATCTAAAAGGAAATAAAAAAACGTATAATCTCCTAATCCAGAAGGTTTTGTAATTGTATGGGATGATGTGGCGATGTGTTTCACCGTGTCTTCCAGTCACAAAGTGGTTTACAGCCCATCCCAGGATGGTGTCATTTTTTATGGAGTTAATTTTGTGTCATTTTTATGCAATCAAAAAATAGGTTTGAGAGCAAAATTATTGACACTGCAATCAAAAAATGCAAAACTTTTGGATTCGCAAGCAAAACTTTTAGATTTGCAAGCAAAACTTTTGGATTTGCAAGCAAAACTAAACGATTTTTTGATTGCAGTGTCAATAATTTTGCTCTCAAACCTATTTTTTGATTGCATAAAAAAGACACAAAATTAACTGCATAATTTTTCCTCCCACCTTACTCTCCATTCCTCAGCCCCACAGAGGAAATCTTTTTATGACCAGATGTCCCTCTGTGACACAATGAATGCTGGACATATCTGCAGAAGAGTGCCAGGGATGGATCAGGCATCAGAAAGATTCTTTCCAAGGTGGATTACAGGAGAGGACAGAAGGTGTGAACTTGTGGCCAAATACAGAAGACAGGGTCGACTAGCACTGTTGTATTTCTATATCTGTAGCTGTCTGCAAGTATGTGTAAGTATACTTTACAAGTATGTGTAGTGAACATGTAGAGTTTTATATTGCATTACAGGAATTACTGTAGTTTCATTTTGTGCACTTGGAATGACTATGCAAAAAAATAAAATAAAATAAAATCTGTTGAAGCAATGTTGCAACATTTCTGATTAATTTCTGTGACATAAACTGTGAGGCAGCCCAATCCATGCAACAAAGAAGTGACCTTCTTTTTGTTGCAATGAAATCTTGGTTTATGTTAAATAAATAAATAGATAAAAGATACTTCAAAGAAAGCAGTGACACTGCTGCCTGTTGTCAGTGTTTTTAGGTTATTGTGTTCTGAGTGACAAAGTGTTACTGTTGGCAGACAAATGTTGTCAGTGTTCTGGTACCAGAGTTGAAACTGTATGAAGTGTTTTGGTTGCTTTAGTGCATTTAGGATGTTACATTAACTGTTGTGCTGAGTTGCATGTCGGTAAAGAGAACTGTCTGAGCACGTTTCCTTCAGAAAATTCCGCCTTGTTAAGACTTGACACTGTGAAAAATGCTTGCTTTGTGCTGTACATTATTTTCTCTTTTCTTCACCCTTTCTCTGCTCCATCATTGTATTCTATTGAAGCGCTCACTGATGAAAAGAAACAGACTGCCATTGACGAAAGGAGCGCCTCTCCCTAATTTGAATCCTTTCTCATTATGAGACTAGCAGGTGGTATATGGAGAATATTGCTATTTAATAAAGGTTCATTTCACCAATATAGTGTTGCAAATAAGTGCATCTCCACATGAGCCTGGCTTCTCTTGTGTGAACACATGGAGGTTGCACGAATTATGCTCACTTTGTTCGGGTGTACAGATCACTGTCTTGTTATGTAGTCTTTCGTAGGCTTGATTGTGTGTCACAGACAAGACAGTGACAGTAAATTTACCCCCACATCTTTTATTTGCTTCTGCTTGCCACCGAGACTGAAGCGTAGAAGCAAAACACGACATAGTTAATTCCTGCAAATAATAGTGACTTTTTCTAGTGTGATAATGACACTCTACCATAGCTTTTAAAATTATACTGCCATCAATGAGTGTGTGCATTTTAAAATCAGATTTTCTTTTAGGGGCTGTGCAAAAGTTACCAGGGAAGGGAGGGAAGTTGAAACTGCTATGCTTTACTTTAATGAAAAAAAAAAAAAATAAAAACCTGAAACACCCTGCAGGAAATATCTAAAAATAATATGACTGTGTTGAACTGGTACAACCTATTTCACCACTAAAAACGATAAAAAGTAGTAGTAGCCCCTTTCCAGGTATTGATGTTTTTAAGTGACAGTAATTGCTTAGTCCCTAAGATAGGTTATTGTTCTTTGTGAGTGCATGCTAGTATATATAGTAGCTTGTTGTCATTGTCATTTGTTATATGAAAATGCTGTTTAATATAGTGTTGACAGTGTACTGAAGCTTTGTTACTTGGACCAATAAACAAATTGGCCACGAGTGATGCTGAACAAACTTAACTATACACATGTATTCTGTGATTGTCAAAAATGATGTTATTAATGTTAGCTAGTAGCTCTTTGTGATGGGGAAAATAAAGCCCTGATACAGAGACATGACTGTTGTCCTCAGCATATGACGCACTTCAAGAACTATCCTGATTTATCTTTTTTTAAAACAATAAATCTTGTAAGGGAAGGCTGAAATAAAATACAAACGTATACGTATATACAAATAAAATGCCCTCACTTCCACCACATTTCACCATCATGAAAAGCAGGTAGCCGTGCAAATAATTTCCATCCAGTGTCTTACAAAGCTTTACCTCTATGGGCTTGTTCCTGAATAACTGTAGAATTGTATTCTTTTGAAAGCTCCGTTTCTTGTTCTTTGATTGCTTCTGTGCTCAGCTGACATCAGATTGATAGGGGTTGATGAAGTTTACCCTGCTGAAGTTATCATGTTGATGAGCCAGACACAGATGTGCTGGGTGGGATATCATTTTACACAAGCATGGTCCGACAATAGATTGTGGCCGAGGCTTACAAGACCTCGGGGAGCCGTGCGTGGCCTTTGCCACTGTGCTGCCTCAGAGGAGTCCTGAACCTGACACACAATCTCACAGCAGGGCTGGGGAGATGATTTTTAGGATCCACTTCAACATTCACAGGCCAGATCAGCTTTTTAGACACACTAACATTTTCTTATAGTCATTAAACGGATACTTAACATGTATGGTTTGAGCATCAAATAGTCAGCTCCTGTGGAGTTGAAAGGTGGCTGTAAAAATATTTGATCTTCATTTTGGGTGAAGGACCGCTTGAACTTTTACAGATAAAGGACAAACACGTTTGTAGAATATTTTACATACAGTAATGTGACCTCCCTATTGAGGTAACAATACAACAAATGCAATGTCACATCTGCAGAGACAGCGCTGTGTTGGCAAATCAAATACAGCACATACAAGGGCATATTCCTGGTGAGTATTTTGTAATGTGAAAGGTGTATTTCTGCTGTTCTACCTTGCAACTGTCATGCTGAAGGATAAAACGATATAACTGATAACTTTCCACAGCTGAACATTCCTGTCCAAAGTATTTTAAAGCGGTGTGTTTTGGTGTCTGATAAGTCTTCAATTTCATGGTTTAATTACTCAAATTTGACTTTTTGGAATGTATTTCAAGGTCTTATCAGTACGAGAAGCAACATGTCACCACCAACACAGCCCCTTGCTTTCTGAATGCCAGGAAGTTGAACTTGCTCTGTGAGGCAGGCTCCTGGTTGTAGGGCTTTTTCAAAATTAGGACCATTAATTGTGCAATTAAATTGCAATTGTCACTGATGTAAACACCTTCAAGACATACTTTACCTAAAAAATCAGAGGTGCCTGATGTTTCTTTTTAATATAGTGTCTGAAAGACATTATGTAGCGTTAAGAAAAAACAAAAAAGTGCAATATACCGTAATATTTAGAAATGTCAGTGTTAGTAACACAATCTCTTCTCGCTCTAATCTTCTGACTTGCTTTCATCAATGTTTCCTGTTCATTCTTTTGATTTTGTTCCTATTCTGATAAGACTCTTCAGCCTTTAGCTGCTGATGAAGATGTCTTGAACTCCCTGACAGGATCTTCTCAGTTTGATGTTCCTCCTTTTACCTCTTACATTCCTAATATCTTGAGCAACAATGATCAAGCACACAAGCAGACTCATTTGTTTTGTGTACTCTGTTGGACAGATATGTTGTACTTGTCAGACTTGTATGATGTGGGTGAGTTGTTGAGGTCAGTAGACTGTAGTATGAGGAACATTTAATCAGAAAGTCATTGTCACTCATTTAGCTCAAGATCAGTCACAAGTGTTTGATGGTAATCTTCAGCCAGTTGTCTGGTATCAAACATGAGGCCAAGGATAGAGTACTCAAGCTCTTCAAAGTGACGTGAGTGTTTGACCCAGATCTTAGCCGTACAATACAGGGCACGTGCAGCCTAATTGAATACACAGCTAATGAGGGAAATTGCGGGCCCAGAAATCAAACGCAGGTGCTCTCTTGGATCTTCTTTGTAGAAAACCCTGCTCTTATACATTAAAAGACATCTTGAGCAAAAAAAGAAAAAAAGAAAAAAAGAAAAAAAAAAAAGAAGAAGCCTGAGTGTACGGGACACAAAGCTATTCAACCAGCTCATCAGGGATATAGCCTCCTCACAGCAGCTTTGTTTGCTCTGTAGTGTTTCTTAGGCAGCGGAGGATGAACGTCAATCGGCTGCCTATGAGACTTCAGTGCTGAATATCAATTAGCTGGCTGGTCAATTACCCAGCCCTTTGACATAAATTGTACATATATTTGCAGAAAATGCATTTTCATTATTGTTCAGTGGTCATCTTATGTATAAGCATTAATGTGGATAAAAAGACAACACAGCAGTTTGGACCACATATAGCTCTAAATTTAATTCTCTATTACTGTTGAATGTCGATGGGATTGTAATTATTTGTATGACCATCTAAACTACTGTCTTGTGTCAATGTACAATATTCTTAAAGTTGTTCAGTCAAATCCTACAAAAAATCAAAACTTTACTTTTTCTAGAAATAATATAGAATTTATACTTTTTTCCTTGCCACTGTCGCATAGTGCTTGCTCATGGTTGGAACTGTTGGGTCTCTGTAAATATAAAGAGTCGGTCTAGACGTGCTCTACTCGATGATATGATATGTATATATGATATGGCGCTATATAAATAAAACTGAATTTAATTAAATTGAAACAGAAAACTTAATTTAGATTCAAAGTTAATTCTTGACCTTGTCGACATAAATGGTACTAAGATGTGACGACTACATAATTGGACCTTGAGGTGAGATTTCTTTGTAAAAATGAAATTGTTTTCCACACTTATTTGATAAAGTTTATTATTTTGGTTTAAGGTTAGGGCAAGATCGAATAAATAAACCATAACTCAAGGTTCTCTTACTCATCTTCAACAGTGAATGGAGTTTGCTCAGTTGTCATGGACATGACTCATGTATTTCTCATATATCCATATATAAATACATGAGTGTGTGTGTGTGTGTGTAGAAGACCATGGTTGAAAGATCTTGGAAAAGCTAGTAAGTGAACCTTGAATTAAGATGGCAAGCTACTATGGCTTTCTCTTCCATTATTGTTGGTTTGGTGTTGGTTGAGTCCACACTATCCACAGTTTTTTAAAGAACTGATGGAAACACATGACATTTATTGAGTACAAATTTCATAGTGAGATCAGGCTTCCCACTGGGATACTAGTGGTAGAGTATCTGTCCCTGCTCTTTCAACCCCCACAGTCCCTGGTGGTTTAACCCTGTATTATTGTCATAATTCACACTTATACTTGTTTCTGTCAAAACCGTTAAGAGCAGACTAAGCTTTTTAATCTGCTTTTAGGTTGCATTGCCCTTCATTGCTTGAACTGAGCATCCCAGATGTTCCAGGGTACTTGCATGTGTTTTAAGTTCTCTACATTGACCCCCTATTCTTCTCTCAGTGGTAGCAAAGCTGCGGCTTTTGTCCCTGAGCTTCTTGCTGATCTCCAGTTTGGTTGATACTGATGGGGAACCACAATGTCCAACTTAAATCTTTGTGTCCCAATTACCAACCACTGTCCCTATTAGTGGGGCACAGCTTATGTTATGCAATATATAATTCTGATATTATCGATATTATCATCATATCATATAATTTTGATAACTGATTCCAACATTAACATTGAACACCTGTCCTGATACAAATGTAAAAACGTGGATGTCTTAGCTCCAGCTAAGAATTTAGTGTACATATTTCCTGAATTCAGTTTATAAAAAAACACATGAGCTGATGTGAAACAAAGATAAAGTGACATGAATAAAGGTGAGTTACATAAATTGGAAGGCAACTTTTACTGTGGTACTGTCAGGGGCGTAACATAGAATTCTGGGCCCTGTACATGGGCAGTCTCTGAGCCCATCCCCCCCAATAATCAAACCAATAATCGCTTACTCGAAATGATATGATGTACTTGTCAACAGTAAGCTATTTAAAATGTCATATAGAAAATTAGGATGCCTGCTTTATGTGAAGGTATTCATCATTCTTCAGTCATGCCATAAAGTTAAGATATGGGCATCTTATTTCTTAATCCCTAATATTGTGAGAGGCTTACTATACCACACAATGAAAGACAACTGAACAAGACTAGAATAGAATTGTATTCTTTACTTTGCAGCCTAATATGTCACCATTTCAGTCCTTTAAACTGTTTCCTAATAATATGCCCCCATTGGGTTGTGAAAGAAACACTAATGCCTAGGCTGTTAGGCGGGTTTCAGGGTGTCAACAATAAAATAAATGGAAAATGGTCATTCATAAGTGAATCACAAATGTTTTTGCTACACACAAAATGTTATATCAGTTCACCTGATGGAAAAATAAAATAATACAAAGTGTATGATATTACCTCTTGAACTAAACTGTATTTGACCTCACTTCTCACATGTCAATACAGTAGTAACCTAACTAGTAACCAAGCAGCAGGCCTGGACACTACAATACAATAGTACCTACAGAAATAGCCTATATGAAATGTACTCATTTGTAATTACCTTTTACCTACCACTAATTTGTGATTACCTAACACAAAACAACTTTACTGTCGAATCAGATGTTCAACCTCAGCATCAGCCTTAACAACCTTATAGACCATCCCATCATTGCACTATTATTTGCAGTGACTGATATTTTATCCAGATAGCATGATTCATTTGTTAACTTTATTAATGTTAGGTTACTAAATTGTTCTACAGTTCCAAATGGCAGATTGTAGCACCATCAACATACATCTGCACTTTAATCCTGAACCTGCTAGCTGGTATTTATTTGAATGAAATTAAGGAATTTTGGGCCTACCCTTAACTTGAGGAGGCTGCAGTCATTGGTTGAGCGCAGTCTTTTTTTTTTTTTTTGAACATTCATTAAGGATTACATGTTTTATTATTTTACTTCCTGTTCATAAAGACTTTGTTGTGATCAGAACTCCCCTCCCCTCGTGCAGCAAACAGCAACAGGAAATTTTCATCTTACAAAACCTTTCCCCCTCTGCCCAGCCTAGCCTACTCTCCTAAATGAAAATGGTATAAAATTTAGAATAAAACTGCATATTCAGGTTTAACGTGTTGATCCCTTCATCTGTAATTTCGTGACAGCTCGAGAGAATTGTTAACTGAGCTTACCTTGCATATCATGTCTGCTGCTCCGCTCCCTGTTGCTGTTGAAATTGAGGTTCATATTTTTCTACTTTCAGCTGATTTGATCAAACATTTCAAATATTTCCCTTTGATTGTGCATTTCCTTTGTTGTTTAGCTAACATTCTCTCTGATGTGGATACGTTGGGCAATAAGCTAGCTGACATTACTGTCGGTTCCAGCTAAATCTAACAGCTGCATCAAACTCCAGAACAAAACCATTGCTCACCTTTCTTCTGAAGGAACTTGGTGAAGAGTCGTTTCCTCTGATCTTCTTCCTCCTTTCTCTCTTTTCTCTTTTGGAAACCCAATTTCTTCTTCTGAAAAGGCATGGCTAATCAGACGGCGTCATCAGGACCAGGACAGCACTTTAGGCTAACTGAAAACGAAAATAGCGGGCGAAGTGGACCGAACCATTAAGGTCGCAGAAAAGGGGGTTGGGGGGCATTGTAGCACCTGCAAAAAGATGTGGTTTTTTTATTATGTTATATTTTATTTTTAGATCAGAACTTGACTGACTGAATTTTAGTAAACTGGAAAATTGTTTTTAGAAATCAGGCAACTCAATCCACATACATTTAGATTTTCCAAGCTAAATATCTCAATGCTATAAATTCAGTGGTATTTAAATATTCAGTTGTTTTACAATTTGGTACTCACTTGCTTATAAGATTCAAAGAATTACAGCTATTATTTGCCTCCATACTTCTTCTCCAGAAACAAGTGTTAGTGTCCCACGATGGTGTTTCACAGGCATTTTATATTCCACAGTAAGAATGCAGTTCTATATAAAGACATACTTTGCTTTCAAGTTGAGCAAGAACACATTTTTATCAGTGATTTTAACACAGAGCACAAATATCAGTTTTGCTATTATCGTCCATTTTCTTATGATCAGTCAAACACTGCAGTTACTGCCAAGTCCTAACACGATGATCACAGGCTACCAAGGTGTCCCCCATCCTGTGTATCAGTGTCAGTCAGACAGTTTGGCTACAGCAGAGGGCAGTCTTACGCCAACTTTACACAGCAGCTGCCTCTCACCTGGTGTTATTATTCCAGTCTTACAGGTCTCCATTGTCTTGAGAAGAATAGTTTGTAGCTGATTAGACATTTTTGGAGTGTTTTCTGAAGGACTGTTACAGAATATTGGCATAGTTATCTTTGATTTGACTTGAAGAGTGGAGACATTTCTGTAATTTGGTGGCTTATGAAGATGACACAGGAAGATTTTAGAAGTGTTTTTGAAAAAGGTTTCTGAACTCAAGGTCATAATGAAATGTGTTGCTGTTGTTACACTCAATGGTTAAAGAACACTACAATTGATTCTTTGATGTAGTTCATTTTACTATACAGGTGGGATATGTTTTCATTCAATGCCTACCTACCAGCACTCTTCCAGCATGCATGGTGTCATAAATTTTGATGAATTATTATCGATAAGTAATTGATAAATTGATAAATATATTTGCTTTTAGAATATCAATTTAGCATTGCTTTTTAATATATGAGAAACAAACACACACATTGAGGTGTTAGTGTTGTGAACATGAAGCAACCAGGGAAATGACAAAGTGGTTAGGCTGCTGGTTATAGATGTGTCTAATGTGGTCATTTTTGAAATCCTATAGTGAAAACAAAGCCTGCTTGTTAAAGTTGCTATCATTATGGTGAACCTGCAGCTTGCCTGCCATATCAGTCCTGCAGCATGTACAACTTCCTATCAGGTGGCTATGATAGAGTAATCACTGCTGCCATGGCACTGAAGAAAATATTTTACTAATATGATTAAAATGGCCTTGAGAACGAGATTTTTCCAACACATTGTAGCACATATTCATCAGTGCGTTGAGACTAACTGAATGTGGCTCATGAGGGCAGAGCAGAGGACATGAAAATGACACACAAGTTAATGAAAATTTGCAAAGGAATTTCCAGCTGTACAGGTTGGATTTTTGATAATAATAGTAGTAGTTGTAATAATAATAATAATTAAAAAAAACCCAATAATAATAAAAAGAAGAAGAAGAAAAATAAATATGCTATTTCTATAGCACAGTAGCATTGTGGAGGAAAGTTAGCGACTAGAATATGAACATACTGGATCATTTAGGAGCTTAAGATATTTTTCTCAGGAGTTGGTTGAGACAAAAAAATGTAGCTAAAAGAGAGTGAATATTGGACTTACAGTCATCAGGTGGACACAAACAGTGTTGGATGTCAGTGGTAGAAGTAGTATTCTGATCTTTTATGATATAGTAGCAATACAACAATGTCAAAAGTACAATAATATTATCATCAAAAATTGATTCAAAGAATCAAAAGCAAAAGTACTGTCAGTATATTAAGATTATTACTCATGATTCAACAATGTTGTAGCTGGTCAAGGTGGAGCTAATTTGGGTAGTCTGCAACAGATCACGTTTGTTATATAAAATTTTAATCTAGAAAGTAGCAAGCTGTCGGATAAAAGTAACCACATGGCATCACCTCACCTGAGTCATGTGGGAGGTTGGGATGTGAATGGGTGGATGCTTCCCTGTGTAGTAACACTGGGTAGTTATAAACATTGTCATAACATGCAGCCTTGGGTTTTCTCTCTGGAGTAAGTGCTGGTTGTACATTTAAAACTTGCAAGTGAAATGTCAATATAGAATTTGCTATCAATAAAACATTAAAGGTTGTGGAAGAAGACGAAGTTTGGCAGTGTTTAGTTTTTCACAACTACCAACTACCACAAGACCCATATCACACCAAACGGGAAGCAAATTTTTCGCCTTGCGTTACTCATGCAAGTTTGACCACGGGATCATTTGTGAACAAAAAAACGCAACACGCGAATATTCGCTCATCTGGGTTCATAACATCACCCGGAGGCGCACCCCGCTCTGTGAATTTCACCACCTTCTCCAGGAACTGCGTCTGGATGACTGCCGCTGCCAGCTCTACTCGAGGCTGACCAGTGCCCAGTTTGATTGGTGCCAGGATTTAGCTACTACTACAGCGGGATGAACCCAAAATAATCAGATTTTGCTGTGATTTAATTGCAATAAACGGATCAAAAGGATGCTGAAATAACTACATCCTGATCCCAATTCATAAAAAGTCTGAATTCACGCTTTGTCAGATCTGTCTGCAAGACGACAAGCAAATAACTTTTAAAATGCCTGTTTTCTGAATGGAGTTCGGATCGATCAGGGCTAATGCTAGTGCTAACTTGGTTCATAGTAAAGTACAACCAATAGCTGGAATCAGGTAACAGACACATATTTTCAGAACTTACCAGGCAGTCCAACTTCCTTGCTTACTTTTCTTCAAGCAATCTCTTTTTTTATCAGAATCAGAAGTAGTATCATAGAACTCTTGGTGCCCACAGGCGGCTATTTTCTCCTCCATTTCTAATTCAACGTCAGGACGTCAGTGAGGTCAGGAGGAGAATCTCAGCGCTGATAGGCTTTCACGACACAGCGTCACGCAAATTTCGCGCATCTTTGCATTGACTTTTTGAAATTGAAATTTGCCATGACATTAAGGACAGATTAACTGGATAAGGAATAGGCCCACCTTTGTCTTTATTTAATTGCACAATACAATCAAACAATAAAATGTTGAACTCAATTGTAAAACTTTGAGTTTTCATTGAGGGGATGGCAAAGAGGACATGTAATCACCCATTGTAACCCAAATCCTTACTTATGAGGCTGAATAAAGAGGTAGGAATGCAACAGAAAAGCACTCTACTCAGATACAACTGACTCTCCCCATTTGCCCAAGTGACAGTATTATGTTGGTATGGTTAACAGGAGAAAGTCTTCACTGCAGAGAAACTGATGGATCCAACCTATGGATGGAAATCTGCCTCCATTCCCACCACACACAAAACAGATTGAGGTGGGTGGGGTTGATAAAAGTCCTACTCATCTGTTACGTAGACAATGTTAGACATTAGCTCTTAGTACATTTTCAACAACAATTGGCTGGCTATGGAACTCCCAATTGAATCACAGTGCAAACAATTAGAAAATTAGGATTAATTGAAAAAGTCAAAGATACAAGGTTGTGTACATGAAAAGGGAACTTCTGAGTCCCTGAGAACACTGCAGAGATATTCAAATTCTGTTCCCATTGTGGGATGAATGAGAGGTTAGGAGTTGTATCTAAAAGTCAACTGACCTTTAGATTTTGGTTTCAATTTGGACAGTTTTTAACCACGCTAGCAGTGTGGATGGAAATATTTGTCGATTGTTCAATCAGGTCCAACATCTTGGTCGAGAGTCGAGACTAAAAATATGTCAGCAATGATTGGATGAATTACTTTGGTGATCTCCTGACTTCTGGTGATCTCTGACTTTTCATTTAGTGACACCAGCAGGTCAAAGTTTTCACTTATCCTTGGAAATTTCACGTAGACTATTAGATGGATTGTAGGCTATGATCACTTTGGGACTTGTGTGCATATTGTCTTTGTCTCTCTCTCCCTCTGTGTGTTTCTTTTCTTCTCCTATCTGTGTGAAAGGTGTGCTTCAGCTTTGGCTCTTGAGTGTTCGTCTAGTCTAAATAAATGTCTAAAAATGACTAGACCTATGTTATATATTTTGTTGAGTTGTATACTCACATTATCCCAAATGTTTCCAACAATGTTCAAATACAGAGAAATTCGTATTTTATTAAAGGTAACGGTCCGACCTGTCAGTGGCGTCATATGCCCTTTAACCCCTCTAGTTGCTATAACTACTGGGGAAACACGGGATATGTCAGAGAGTGAGGAAGGAAAGAATACAATGTCACAGAATTATACTCCACACAGCATACATTTTTCATTAATTGCATGCCATTTTGCAACACAGTAGAGAGACTTAATTTATTGGTATAATATTTCAATATCAATCTAGCTTACTACGATGTGCTACTATGACAAGTGTCTCATGCCAGCCACCAAGCTAATGCGTAGGTAATGTTATAACATTACAACAATGTTGAACAAACTCATAAAGTTATTTTTAGTATGATTGTTTTGACCACGGATAACTGCTCTGGGCTACCCCATGATTGAATTCACCACATAACGTTAGCTACTGTAGGCGACTCATCTTATGGTAAGTTAGCAAGATGAGTCGACCCATACAGCTACTGTAGATAACGTTATGTGGCGAGTCCAGCGCTGTTATCTATGGTCAAAACAATCATACTAAAATGACTTTATGAGTGTGCTGAATGTCACATAATGTTAGCTACAGTAGCTGTATGCGTAGTCGACTCATCTAAGGCAAGTTAGCAAGCTATTTCACTAGAATGAAATGACTAGAATAAACGTGACTAAACGTAACGTGAATAAAACTTTAATACATTTCCTCATTGATGAACATGATTTCTGCCTGAGTCACGTCAGATAGATGTTCAACAGCATTGGTGGTTTAACAATGAACTCCCATGATCCCACGCTACTTCATGATCTGATAAAACTACGTCTTTTGCTATTGTTTTGATTTAAGAGACAGCGGAAGAAATGACATATTGCACGTTTATCTTGACTATATTGGCAGGATTTCTGGGTAATGAAGTCCTCAAAAAACACAGTTACCTCTGCTATTTCCACTATTTGGGATCACCAGAATGCAAGTTACCAAGTGCAGATTTCATTGTAAAAGCAACAATAAATACAAACTTCTCTGCTGATAAATGACCTGCCTCTTTCTCTGAGCTATGGATCACATCCAGTGATTTCCTGTAGCAGCTTGTCACACATGCAAATCAGTTCTGTGTGGTCCTTTCCCTTTGGAAATACATCAATTAGTTGGCATGGAGATTTGATTGTCCAGCAATCTAACAGCCAAGATTTTTTCCCCCTCTGGATGACAATGAGATAATTATTCCATATATGTCTGCTTGTTGTCACAGACTATGTGTGGATTACGCTGACAGCCTGGACACTGTGGAAATAGCAGAGAAATATTAATTACCCAAAAGAAACATCAGAGTTAATTTTATGTATTTTAGTTTTAATGAATTGTGCTTTTTGTTTTTTTTTTAGGAATAACCACTGTGTACACTATATGTACATAGCTGAACATTAGTGAAAGCTTATAAAACACATGAAACTTGTGCTAGCTAAACTAAATACACTGTGCCTGTATCTCTAATTTTCAGTCCTGTTTGAGAGGTTGCTTTAGTCTGGCGTAATTTCATCAGAAATATTGATATGTCTTGACAAATGACAGGGGAACACAGCTTTATCGCAAGCCTTTTTGATCTCCTGGAGAGGTGCATCCGCTACTCCCAACAAACCAATGCTTCTTATTGTGTTACACACATCACAGATGCAACAGCCCTTGATCTAATTTGACTCAAAATAGCCAGACAAAATGACAGAAAAGTATTGCAATTTTTTCATTTTCCTGCATCTGAAGTTCCTGTTCCTTCAAAGGGATAAAAGATGCCATTGGACAAGGTGCAGTGACACAAAATAATGCCATTTTCCCTACAAAGATGTATTTTTCTGACACAGTCCCAGAATGAAAAATGTGGTCTTTTTTCTGAGCTTCTTTTGAGTATTCTACATCTGAAGCAGAGTCTAGCATGTTGTGGTGTGGATTTTTAAGTCCCAGTTAGACCTCTGTGTAATAAAGGTTATCTATGATGGGTGAAATGCAGAGGACAAGCAACAGTGTTAATTTAGCTTTGATCTGCAGCAACATACATTAAGACTGAGGCACTTTTCTTTCTCGCATATAATTATCAGACAATATTGATTTATATTAAGTGAAATCAAAAAAAACCTTCATTTCACGCACACACACAAACACATGTGCACATTAAAACTGAGATATACACAACGCAGTGTCAGGTAGCTCCTCTATAACATGGGCCACATCACACACACAAACATACATGTATGCATGCTCGAGCATTCATGCGCGCAAACACACACACACATGCCCACGTACGCACATCCACACACACACACACACACACACACACACACACACACACACACACACACAGCCTTCATAGAGTCCCCAATTAATGGTTAATTATAGTTTTGTCCTGATGGCAGGAGGGAAAACTCTATCAGTCCCCTAATGGCTGTGGTGCTTTTGTGCTCCTAGCAACCGGCCGTTCTTTTGTATGGGCTACATACACTCTGAGGCAATGTGAAAGCTGCCTATGGATTGCTGCTTTGTTATTTATCGAGCAGCATTTCATAATGGCCTTCACAAAAGCAAATAAATCAGTTGTAATAAGCTGGTGTCTGCTAGGACAGATGCATAAAATACAAGAGGAAAATTGTCAAATCTACTGTGGATTTACTGCTGGAAAGAGACAAAAAAGCTAATTGACTTTTTTTGTTTTTAAGGACTTGAATGACACAATGTCTCTCATCACGTACAATAGGATATCAGTGGTATGTCTCTGGGATCTGTGTATTGAATTCATTTACAAGGATGTTTATGCTATGTAGGGTTTAACTAACAGATTTGTAATCAAATATCTTTGAGTTGGACTATTTTCAGACAAAAGATGACATGTCAATTTGTGATTCTCAAGCTGAAATAGTCTCTGAAACTCTTTTTTTTATCACAGGACACAAAACCCTTCAGTATCTGATTTACTGTGATAGATTTGTTTTCTTTAGTAATCTTATATTTAACTAGTAAATAAAGTTATTTGGGTTCGAACAATGTTTGGCTGCAAGGCATGCATTTAAATGATCAAGAATTAATGTACAAATTAAGACAACACAATATGCAGAGAAACATGTCATGTCAGATTATCATATAGGCTGTTGTTCTAACTGTGGTCAAAAAGAAATATTGGCCAATATGGCCAAACTCTGAGTACATGCAGCACAAATGAACAGACTGCATGCTTTTAAAATCCTTTATCAATATTCGGACCAATTACAGGAAGTTCTGGCAGGCTACTGTCAGAACCGGAAAAATTAAAAACAACACAACAAAACAAAATGACCCGGGGTAGCACATGGGGAGAGGAGGAGACCAAATGTTTTGACATTTCTAGTAGTAATGCCATAATAATATTATTATAGAGGCAATGAAATGAATCGAACTAAAGCGAACTAAAATGCATCACTACAAACCACATCGTTCACTCCGCTTATTGGTCAGACGTGTCTTGGGCGGGAGCAGGAAGTAAATACAGGAAGAAGGTCCTGTGTTCTGAACTATTTCAGTGAGAGAAACATTGCTGGTTCATTTTTCGGCTAGCTGCTACTACTAGAAACAGTTTGCTTACTCTGCCGCACCCCAGAATGCAAAGCACACCTGGCTACAGGAACCGTTTAGCTCAAACTTGCGGAGAGTACACCATAGTTGGGTCGGATCGAGGTTGGATCACGTTCCCACCACAAATGAACTGCTCCAGAATTTGTTTGGAACCAGACCGAGACCACCTCCTCTAAAGGGTCTCGATACGGTTGTTTTGTTCCGCACCCGATTGCGATTACTGTGTTCACACCTGCCCAAACGAACCACACTAACCGGGCAAACTCACCAGGGTTTGTTTTAACCAAACCAAACAGGTTAGGTTTGAAAACGCCCTGAGTTAACCAAATCTAGTGGGTGTCTTCCAAAGTTACACTTGTTTTAGTTAGAATTTTCTTCTTTGTGTTTCCATAGACAGTGTGTCGAGGATATTGGTAGTTGCGTGTACTGTAGGTTGGATGCAAAACAGTGTCAATAAACCTACATATGACTAGCAAGGATATATGCTCGATTTGACTGTGGATTTTGTCCCACATCTCCTTCAGTGTAGTCATGGTGCGAATGGATAACTTCAAGGCCAGTATGAAGAAGAGGAATCACAGCAACTGATAACTCTTACAACTTACATACACCATGTGAGTATTGTATTAAGATAGACTTGACACTCTAGTGTGATGTGACAAAAAAGTGATGCTGATTCTCATTCACTGATTTACTCCCTACCTTCCCTCCTTTCTTTTTTGTATTAATTTATTAATCTTTTATTAAAATATAAAGTAAAAGGTGATAATAGTATGGATTACTGACATGCATGGACTGTTGGATGTTTGTTCTCACAGATGTTAATAGTTGTAAATGTGTATGGATTGTAGACATGGAACACCATCACTGTTGAGAAACTACATAATAGCCAACAATAGACTGAATAGATTTACATTGAGGCTCAGCATATTTGCTTGACTGACCACTGCAGCATATGAGTTCTTGATTTTAGATTAGCCTTTTCAGTTGTGTAGTCATTTGACACACACAAATCAATACAACTATCAATAGCAGGTGGGGCAGGCTTTATCTAAGAAGCAAATTTAAAGACCCAGAAAAATATTTGACTTCCATGTCAAGGGTCAGAGGATAGGTCACAGGAGCCTCAAACAGTAAATCCTTCCAGTGATGCTGCTTTTTTTTTCTTACCTAATTGAAAATGCCTTGACATAACAGTGGAATTATTCACCCATAAGGTAATAATGTCTATGGCCCTTCCTGCATAGTGTGCGTCTGTCCAATCTTTCACATATCATGTTTGGAGATCTTTTAGAGGAACTCTAAATAGACAAAAGAACACCCCAGAATAAAAACAATTTAAATGATATTACATATTCAGCTAAACTCCAGTCCCTTGTACATAATGCTACCTCATTCATACCCTATCCACGACTGCTGGTTAATACAATATGGTATTTGTCAGCAGTCATTCTGTCACTCAGATGGCATTGTCACAGTGAAAGCTCCATTGTTTTCTGTTCTGCTCTTAATTGATGAGTAAAGATACTGTTGATATTTACTTAACACTTTGTACATGAGCTTCACAATAAGTGTGTTTTAATGTGAAAGCAGTGGTAGGCCTTTATTGTGAAGCCAAACTGGGAGAGGTTGACGATGCATGCGAGGATAGCTAAAGTTGCCAAAAGATACATTGTTTGTGTAAAAATGCATGATGCCATTTTATAGACTAGCAGTTTTGCTAGTGAGTCAGTTTAAAACAGATACATTTTAACACATTGCTGACAAAATGTGACTGTGGATCTGAAAACAAGGACTGATGATGCATCTGAAAATGTTTTTAAAAAACAGCAATTATTTTACTACGGATGCATAAATATCGGGGCCTGTCGACAGTATACAATACAATATACAATATTTAAAACCTTTGTCTGAAGATAGACAAAAGGACTGTAGTTGTCTGACTATTATTATACTCCCTGTGCTTATCAGATATTTGTGCAACCTTGTACTTGACTACTGAAACCTTATGCTGAAATTTACAGTGTATTTTATTATACTACCAGTGTACCAATACAGTACGTACTGATACATAGATACATGTCGCTTCAAGTGAACCAGATAAAAATTTTCCTTGTTTTGCTGGACACCTGGAAACCAAGGACCTTAGTATACAGTCTGTGGACATGTCAAAGGGCCTTTCAAACTTTTTCAAGGATATCCTCAAGACATCCTGGAATCTTATCAAACACCCCTGCAGCCTCAGAGGACTCCAAAAAGCCCTCATGGAGCACTGGTGAACCCTAAAGGAATCAGACAGATTGAATCATTTGTTTAATACCTGGGTTCATACGTGGGTCCTGGGTTCAGTCTGCCTAGTTGATGGAGAGAAACCTGTAACACCCCGCCCCCAGCCTGTTAAACCAGAAAGGGAATGATCATGCTCTAAGACTATGGAACTTTTATGGCCTATGTGTAGATGAGCGGCTTTCACAGGAATAAAGTGGGTTCTGACTTGGAACACTGTGTCCAGTTCTCTTAATACACCCATGGTGGAATCTCAGCCAATGAAACAAGTGGAAAAAGTCAATACTCATGAGTTATTTGCCTGCAAAGAGACACATGATGTATAGTCTTGTGGAAATCCTATTAAACAACATTAAAACTTTTGAACAACTGTTGCCTATCGTCCAGTCGTTGGATGTACTATATATTGAAAGACCAGTGAATGCACAAATGTAAACGTCGACAAGAAGTGAATTTTGACCCTGTCCTCTGAAAACACTCTGGATTCCCTCCAAAGTAATCCATCCAATGAAATCCACGGCTGTGTAGAAGCCCAGGAGTGACAGAAAAAACAGCCAAAAAATAAAACAGCTAAAAGCCCACAATCACACAAATGGTTCAAAGTTCATTTTTGTAAGTAGCATACTTAGTTTTTTTAAGTATGCAATAATTGTTTTTTTATAGAACAAAAAGATGTTTCAGAGTAATTTTGCCATCACCTATTTCTGTTGCTAGATTTGCGGTCTGTTTTCAGGGCAACAGTCACCCACCAGGTGTGACAAGATGCACAATCTGCTGTGTTGTCCACCGTACATTATCCTTGGCTCACAGGGTGTGATGAATTTCCACCTTTGTCGTCCACTGCCTATCATGAACAGGTATGCGGGGTGTGTGTTACTATGTGTGTGTGTCGGGGGGCAGTTGGTCAGACACCGTGACGTCTAAGACAGATCTTTCTCTCAGCCATGCTGGAGACAGCGGATCTGCTCTCCTGCGTCTCCCGGGAAGCTTCTAGTGTGTCTCTGAACGTGGTGGTGGCACATTGGGTAACCAGATCACTACACACCCAGCGCTAAAAGGCTAACAGTCTGGACTCAGAAAGCATCTGTGGTCAATACTTTCTCTCTTCCCTTTCTCTCACTTCCTTATCTCTGTTTCCTCCAGTAGGAGGGCATTAGGACTGCTGTCGCTCACCACACATCAGGAGAGAGCAGAGAGAAAGGAAAGGAAAAAAAAAAGCAAAGATTAAGGGAAATTCCTGTTCTTATCAGTATGAGAACTTGAGATTCCTTTCCATCCACACCTTCAGGTGGACATGACCCCTACACATTTCCATTCTTCATGTAGAAATATAACATGATTGTTTAATGGATTCACCTTATCAACTTCATATTTTCAACACATTTATAGACTGACTTTACAGACACATGTATCCATTATACTCAGTATTACAGAACCAAACCTGTCTTCTAAACATTCCATTCACATACAACGTATTTGCATTATCATATATGTTCTTTACAAAATGCACTACACCTGCATTGCATTTTTTAAATAAAAATAACAAGTAAATGTCAATATTAAACATATGTCAACTTTTCCGTTTACCTGTTGTCTTTATACATTCAGGATAATGTACATTTCCACAGCACTATTTGCATCAACACAATCATGTCACACTCACAGTTCTGCTGCTCTGTGTTTCTCTGTTCAATAGTAATGTTGTTTTCATTCACTAATTATTTCCAATCGCTTCCACGCTGCCATATTTTCAGTTGCTGTTAAGCTACCGTTAATGAAACTCAACACTTCCTGGACAGATGTTTCACATTAAAATCATTCCAGCTGTTAAAATGGCATAATCCCTCCCTTTTCCTGGAAGGATTTTAATTTGAAATATATGCAGGATGTGTTTGTGAGTTTAATTAACACCAAGCAACTGGGAATAATAATAATTTAAATAAATAAATAAATAATAATACTAATAATTATAATACTACTACTACTAATAATAATACAATACAATAAAACAGGATAAAGTTAATCAAGAAAACAAGATGAGATAAAATGTATTTATTTATGTTAAGAGAAACAGAGAGCAGCAAAGTGGTGAGTATGACTGATGGAATTAGTGCTTATTGAATTTACCATTTGAATTATTAGAGTCGAGTAATTTCCCCCTCTATCAATGTTTTTACTTGCCCATTTTTAGCAACAGGCCTTGGACATTGTATGAATACTGGCTTTTATTTGTATGTTTCTTTGAAAACACACTTGGCAATTCAGGTTTGTAGTATTTATTTCGTAAGATACAGGGATGATGAGGAATATGAACGTTGTCCACATTGGTTGTTCTTTGCTTTATAAAATACCATTGTTATCTTAATGTCTCCAGGGAATCCCAAATGATTCCTTTTTGTAAAAAAATTTCACTATTTGATTTGTAGGTGTGTCAAAGCCCACAAACTGAAGTTAAATATGACTTCAGGCCACAATATGACAGACTGGACAGTGGAGTACAGATTATTTGTCTTTGTTCTAATATACACAATACATATAAGAACTATTGAGCTGTTACATAGACTTCACATTGAACATGTGAAGTCTATGTCTATGTCTAAGTCTAAGTCTATTAACATTGAACTATTATAGTTCTGCTGTCAATATCTATTAATAGGAAATACAGAAACACTTCAGCCAGGAAGATTACTACATTCATTGCTATGCCACACCTGATGGCTCCTGATTAGTTATTTTCCTGCTTCCCTCTGCCATCCTTTCAGTTTAAAATCTAAGAAATAACTCCCTGCAAGTGCACTCCATCAGTGAGCCACAACCACAATGCCCCTCATTTACTCACACAACCCATAAGTAATCACCACTACCACTACTAAGCACCTATAGTTCACTGGTTCAGGAACAGACTCGAATGGAAGAGAATAACAACCAGAATGCAGGCTCAGTTACAGGCAGGTAAAGCGTGACTACTGACAGTGGTCTGAAAATTACAAACAGGTAGAAGTGTTTTTTGGGTGCAGATTATTACATGAGGCTGCTGCACCAACAGTAAAATTAATTTTAATTATAAATATAATTATACTAATTATATTCAGTAATGGACCTAAGACTGGGGTTATTAAACAGCATCTAATGGCCTAAAGGTGTGATCAGACTTAGAGGTTGTACGAAGCCAATGCAAAGATGCAAGTGGACATGATCATTCTGAACGCATCATAACACGTGTTCACACATACAGACTTAAACACTGAAGACACGACAGGATGCCGTTCATTGTGAATTGACTCAAAGGTCACCCAGCTGCATGACGTGGGCAAACTTCGATAAACTTCATGCTCTGACGTGTGGGACCAACAACCTAAGAACCTACGAAGCAAAACCAATCACTTATCAGTTTTCTACTCTACTCAACTATGCAAAAGAAGTTCAAACTAAATAAATACCAGGACTTGAAGAAGAAAAAGGATGAATGAAACACATCGCTCTGGGAATAAAATACTTTGTTATATGACAGTATACAGTTGAAGTAACATGATAAAATAACTGCCCATTCAAAGCTAAGTATGTGAAATATATAGATTACCTGCCACTTTGAGTCTGTATGTGTTAACCAGAACTGAAATCTGCTTCAACAACCCTCTTCCTACAATTTAGAGGAAAGCTGCCTGTTTCTACCACATTATGTCCATGTCTAACTCCTGCCTGTGAGTTGGTGTTCATCCACCTAAACCTTCAATAGTGCGGGAAGGATTTTCTTTCACTTTTTGAGGAAACACAGTGTTTCACTCTTTCCAAAAACCTAAGAAACATTAGACTAATTTTGGGCCATTTACGATTTCTTACATGAACATTTTCCATACCTCTTGTTGACTGACATGCTGAAATTCCAATCAAACCCTAATTTTCTTAAGAAATGCCCATGGAATTCCTGTTCTCCTAGTGATGTGTCATGTTAGCATATTCCAGGTTTTCAAGGTTATTTGGAAAACAAACTCTCTAAACTGACCACCAGAGATTAGCATAGAATCTGAGATTATTGTTCAATATTTGAACTATGCTCAATGTCCATCCTTAACATCTCTATACTTGCGCAGTGTTGTGCAAATATAAAATCCCATTCATTTGTATGAATAGTAAAGTAGCTGAGAAGTTCATGTAATCACCTCATTCTCATTGGAGAGGATGTTTATTGGCTACCAACATATTTATACAGTGGTATGCCATATTATTGGAAGAGGAGCTATATTTACTGCACAGCTCTGTATAATGCATCCCTATGGAGTATAAAACATTAATTCCACTATGTGTATCCAGAAGCGTAAGAAAACACTAATGGCACTGGCAGATCAGGGTTACACACCTCCCACCTGCACTTAAGAGGATAAATCATCCATCACTTCCCTTTCAGAAAATGTTGTGTTCCATACACTCTGCCTCATATCCCCAACAAATGAAGAAGACAGTATCAGCGTGAGTCCCAGGCCAGACTCACAACAACGTATTGATGTTCTCCCCCCTTCACCCTCTAAGTGAGTATAAGGTATCCACAAGCTCCAAGGTTGGCGCCAGCCTCTGTCTTTTATGCACCGCAAACCAGAATTAATTGCAAATCAATCGAACAAAGTACAACTGATCAGTAAACCAATTAGTAATTTTAGCTTTGTCCAGGTTTAGCTTTCCTCAGGCTTCCACTGCCTTATGTTTTTTTCATTCATATTTCTGGTTCTGGTTTCTTGTCTTCTCTATGCAAATATTGATTTTTATATTGTAAAGCAAATGAACTGGAATACATATGGCCCTCAAACACTGATACATACAGATTGGCAGACAGACAGAAACTTTTTTGGAAAAGCTTTTAATTTAGTCTTAGTGTGTGAATTACTTTTTACTTGATAAAGAAGCATACTTTTTTTACCTTGCAATTACGCGCAGTAAATCCAAACAATTAGACTGCAGATGAATCGCACATATTGCTGTTGCTGTATATAATATATTAATAATAATAACTATTACATTATTTGTGTAGAACTAGTCACTAATTTAACCAAACAGACTGTACTTTTGAAGTTGGTGCATTTAAATCTATACGATTAACTAATTGTAGAGGTGAAATCTGAGTGTGTGCCTTAGTCAAAAATCCATTAAAAATTGTGCTTTGCAAGTTGATTTGAGCAGCCGCAAATGCCAGTAACATAATCCATCATTGAGAGGGCTTTTGCTTAATGTGCATGTGTTACTGCATAGTTTTTTCTTGATTTTTTTTTAGTTATGGTTTGGCACATATGGTGTTTTTGGTTAAATAATGAAAAAGTCAATGTGTCCTAATGTGTTCAAATGAAATACACTGATTAATGTTTTGCACTTATGTTCTATGAACATAAGCATTTCCTTTTATATTACAGTTTTTTATAATTGCCAACTCACATTTCGCCACGTTTTATGTGGATTATATATATATATATATATATATGTGGACTATATTGACCGAGAAAGCTGAGTTCAATTCAATTCAATTCAATTCAGTTTTATTTATATAGCGCCATATCATAACAAAGTTATCTCAGGGCACTTCTTCTACTTCAGTTCTTCTGCCTGCGGAGCCATGCTTGCAGTGCCTACATGTACCAGGATGCTGTACATGCTGTTATTATTGCTATATTATTATTATTGTCATTGCTATTTTTTTAAATTAATATTAATATCATTACCACTACCATTACCATTACTATTATTATTACTATTACTTTACATCTCTATGTGGAACTTGCATTGTACTAGGTCTACTGTATGTACTCTTTCCTCCTGCTCTCTCTCTCTCTCTCAACCCAACCAGTGGAGGCAGATGACCGCCCACCCAGAGCCTGGTTCTGGTTCTGGTTCTGCTCGAGGTTTCTGCCTGTTAAAAGGAAGTTTTTTCTTGCCACTGTCGCCTAGTGCTTGCTCATGGTGGGAACTGTTGGGTCTCTCTAAATATAAAGAGTCGGCTACAGTCTAGACCTGCTCTATATGAAAAGTGCCCTGAGATAACTTCTGTTATTATTTGGCACTATATAAATAAAATTGAACTGAATTGCGCGCAAGCTTCTGATGTCAACGCCCACTGACCAAGCTAGCTGCTGCTAATCAAAGTTGCACAATGTTGCCAAGCCACTGAATTCCTGCAGTTTGACCATTTATTTTTTTTACACACACACACACACTGAAGAGGAGCAGAACGGGCTTCTGTATAACAACATAACACAACGCTAGCTGTAGTAGGCTATAAAGTTCCACAAAAAGCAACATGAAGAAACAGTTACAGGCATCCAACCTACTACTCTGGTTATTTAGTTGGCTTCAAATGAGTCTTAACGTTCACACAGTTTCTCTTGACTGTCTCATTAGTCCAACATTGCCCCAGCCTGTGGGTGTACCACCCTAGCCTAACCTAGCTATTACTTTGTTGGCCAAAACATAGCGTTAGGTGACAAAAATACTTACTCAATGGTCATCTGCCCTCTCGACCCTTCTGGTCTTGGTTGTCTTTTTGAGTTTATCTTCTGAAGAAGGTCTCCAGCACCTCTGTCCAAGTGAGTAAAACTTTCATGCATAGTAACACGGGGGCTCTTTGGGTTGGCGTCGGCGACAGGATCCAACAAAATCTGCCCACGCTGAAATTTACTGCAGCAGATGATTCAGTTTCTGTTGCCATCAAAGGAAATTTGAGCAAAGGCACCACCAGTTGCTGTTTGCTCTCTGCAGCTCAAGTTCTGGATGGTCCCCGCCGGCCATACCCTTTTGCACGGCTAATGCAGCCGCTGTATTTCTTCGTTCATGTGCTCTGGCTTGAATAAATACGGCTGAATGTCTGAGTCAGCCAAAACACCCCTGTAAATGTATCCTCGTCACTCATATTTTGGGATGCCATTTTCGCTGTTGGAAACGTAGCTAGTATACAAGCGAAGAAAACAAGTTTTGTTTTGAGCAGCAGCACGCCCCCTGGCTACCCATAGACAAGATATCCAAGCTGAAATAGCTTGTAGTTCTTCATATAGCCCACACTGAGGAATTTAATGCTTCAATTGACTACATTTACCATCAACATTGATTGAACATCCACATAAAACGTGGAGAATTTTCCGTTTAATCTCACATCCAAAATGCACTAAGCCCCCAAACGGTCTCTTCAGTATTCTTCAGCATACAGACAGTAGTTCGGCATGTACGGGAAGTGTTGATGGCAGCAAGTATGTATGAGAGCTGGTAGCTGTCGAGTTGAATCAGGTTGAGTATACGGGTTCGTAGAACTGAATGGTCTCAGCGCATACAGCTACGGTAAGCACTAAAGGGAAGGAATCAGTCAGTCACCACCTGCACTGTTTAGCTAAACTATGTCACAAAGTTTGTAAATTTACTTAAGATTGTATGCTTCCATTTATATGGCTGGCAGTTTGGCGCGAGAAGGCAAGAGTCTTCACAAAAAGATAATGTTCTGCACAATATACAGTTCATTAACCAGCCTATAATACTGTTCCCTCGTAAAGCTGGGTTTATGCTTGATGCAAAGGGTTTACTCCAGTGCCACCATGGATACCTACAGTGTAAGTTTTAATTCATAGTTCAGTGTTTAAATTTACCTATTCATAACACCACCACAACAATGATGTACTGTACGTAATCAGACTGCATCGTGTCTTTAACTCTTTTCATTTACTTTGCGATACAGAGCGATGCTGGGCTACCCTTGTACTTGGAGTTACGTCCATGTAACTTGTATTTCTCCTTGTTTTATTACAAAATATGAGACAACTGTCATGCAGTCGTCATGATTAAGCAGATTACTAATCTTTGTGTTGTATTCACTCTCAACAATCTCTATCTGCATCAGAAACTTGTACAGTAGGAGAAACCACAAGCATCCCAAGATTACCAGTAACAGTTCTGGTGGTCTCCATGTGGTGTTAGCCACATTATCTAACAGCCGTACCCCACACATTGCTGGCTTTAGTATTTGGGGACTGCATCCTACAATTTTTGTAACTTTCAGGCAATCATACACACTTTATGCAGTGATTGGGGTTTGAACTTCTCTTTGAAGCTCTCTGTTTTTCATTCTACACACAACTACTTCCATCACGTTTTGTATGTATAACTGAGTGCCATGCCTTGTAGAATGTGTGTGCTGTTATTCACATTTTTATGATTCATTCAACAAGTCCTCCAAATTTCGTTTGTAACAGCCCTCCAGAATGACACAGGTAAGCGTTTTCTGATCTGACGCCCCTATCAGGACGACACTGTTTGTCAGTGACTTCCAAAACCGTTACAAATCACTGTTGGAAAAATAAATCCATTTTATGATGTGACAGCTATGGTTGTGGTTGAGGTGTGGTTTAGGGACATTTAGGCACAAACACAACATTGTTAGGGTTAGGGGGGTAGTTTGGATTAGAATAAGTAGTAAATTAAGGTTAGAAACAAATGGTGGTTTGGTTTAAAATAACTACTTCGTTAAGGTTAGGTCATCATCATGGTGACAATAATGACCACGTGGTTAAAGTCAGGGAATGATTGTGGACATGGTTAAAAGAATAAAATGCCACATTGTGTTGTCCCATTCCATCCACCCCGACTTCTACTCTCTACAGACTTAATAATATCACCCAACTTCCTCCTTTGCAACCGTCATTTTGCACTTGTTTAAATGACTGATGCTGATGTTTTTCTTGGAAGGACAATTTTGATTAATTGTGTCCAGACTACAATGACACACTAAAGACACAAACTTCTTAGAGAGAGATCAGGGAGGCAGTGTTAAGCAGCCAGGAGGAGGCTGTGATTGCAGGCTTTTTACCCTGCCTTGCAGTGGGGCCATTCAGAACAGGTAGAAACACTTTGACTTTAGACATCGTCATATGAGCTAGTATAGCATATGAAGCATACTGAGACATTAACACTTTTAAGGAGGGGGCTGGAGAGAGCGGTTAGGACAAATTAAATCATGCCTGAAAAAAGCCTTAGGCCAGACCTGAACAGACAGGATAAAGAAGCAAACCAGAGTAGTGTTGTCCATCACGACTGTCATTCACTTAAAAATATCCAGGTGAGCATCTTGTTTTTAATGAAGTGCAGTATGTATTTTAATCATCAGTGATGCATGGATACACTAGTCTATAAAAACGTGAAGGTGCTCTGCACTGAGCCGTCACTCATCGACAGACTGAACATGATATCCAGGAATATGGGGATGTGATGTTTGTTTAGTATTTATTAATCCCTCAGCCAAACTGCAAGTCAAATTGGTGCTGTTGAATCAGAGATGGCTCTGATAATGATGACAGAGGAATTACATGTCTGGCAGTCTTATCAGGCACCCAAGTATATCCCATGTCAGTTGTTTGTGCCGACACTGGGCACACAGTCACAGTCAGAACTATCAAAGTATTTATGCTGTCACGTTTCAACAGAAAATCACCTCCCAATCCTGCCTCGCTTTTCCTCCAGCATAATAATCCCTAATTTCAATATGTGCAGCATCTTGGGTTTTTGTGGGCATTTACTCAGCAGAAGGGTGTAATATCAACATGGTGGGAGGATAGAAGAATACAAGAGCTATAACACATTATTCACCAGTAATTTCCCCCTGACAGCTGATAAGTAATTTTCATGTCCATTCAGAGGTGGACCAGAGCTACGATTAGGACAACGTATGATAAGGACTGTGGTTAATACCTGCTTTCCTGTCCTCATTCCTCAAATCCATTTGATTGTCATTGACCACTGACTATGTCATAAAAGCAGCCTAAAGAAATACAGCTTTTTAAATTATGTTATACAATAAAGCAGATTTCAATACACTTGTACAACAGGTATAAGTACATCTTTTTTTTTCCATCTGCTGACTTTATATTTAGAGCATCAAGCGTTGCAAAGGCCTTATTTGCAACTTATTGTAATTCAAGGAATTATTGGAGCCCAAGCATCATAGGGGCAAAGAACCTAATGTTTTTATAGATATTATTATTGTTAGGGCTCGAGCACTGAGGTGACACGGCCAACGGAAAGTCCATGGAACCTATTGTTTTTGTAGGGATTATTATTATTGTTCTGGGGAAATGCATTTTTGAGTGGTGTGGGATGCTTGAAAACTCACAGAAATTGGCACACGTCAGTCCTGCAGTGATTGGGCTTGGGTGTGGCAAGTGGGCGCCCCCAAATGCATGCCAGGGTTGGGATAAAGTTGCCTTTGATGTTTAAGAGATTTGGTGGGATTATTGCTCTCATCAAAAAGAACATTTCAATACTTTTTAAGAGAATTTGCCAAACAGGTCAGCCATTTTGGATTTAACAATCCATCGATCGATGTATCGATTCAATGAGCAACGATCCAATAACATCGATGCGAAGTGAAAACATCGATCCATATCATCATCTTTAAGATACACCTTTATTTTGAAATTCCCATGGCAGTGTGTGTCACCGTTTCTGTCCAAGTTCACCTCCTTCCTAAACATTCAAACAGTGGTAGTACCAGGCAGATAATGGCAAGCAACCAACAAAAAGACGATGAGAATATTTACTCCCCTCTCGGGAATAAATCGGCAGTGTGGAAATATTTTGGATTTTGGAAAAAAAGACGGGTCGACAGTCAAAGCACATGCCATATGCAAACAATGCTGTTATGAGATAAAATACTCAGGAAACATGACGAATCTGGCAGGGCACCTAAAAAAGAAACATGACATTGACATCATTGGCATTGACCCTCGTGCTAGCGTTAACATGTCAGATGCTGTCTGCTCACCAGCTTTTTTCCACAAAAACTGAACCACAACTGTAAAAGACCGATGAGTATCACAGCTGCCATCATATTTCATTTGCAAAGACATGAGGCCTTACAAAGGTATGTAAATCTAAGGTGATGAAGCACAGATGTGCATGGTTTATGTTCATAATTGAAAGGTCATCAAGGGCTCTTTAAGTTAACTGATAAAAAACATTTGCACTTAAACATGAGAAATGTGGAACTTGATAGTGAACAACAGAAGGTCTGTTTATTTTCTTTTTATTAAAAAGAATGTCTGGAAGATTTTAGTTGCTTTTTGTGAGCTGATATAAATTTAGCTGATTGTGCTAAATGGGCACATGATGTTGTTTCATATCGATTGCACATCCCTGAATTGAATCGTATCATGGCCGACTTTGTGATATCAGCAAATATTGTATTGTTGGCCAAAGAATCGATATAATATTGTATTGTGATGAAACTTGTGATTTACACCCCTATTAGTGCCCCCTAATTACTTTTAACCTTCAAAAGCATTTTTGACGCCCTTGGTATACTCGGAAACTCACGAAACTTGGCACACACATCAGAAGCCGAATATACAGAGATTGGATTCATGCATGTTTAGCAGGCTCCGTAGCGCCCCCTAATGCGTGGCAGGTCTTAGTCGGGATAAAATTGCTCCGATATTCACTGAATTTGGTACGCATATTGCTCTTATCATTTCAGACATATTTCACATTGGCATCAGTCAGCCATTTTTTATGTGTTTTTCCTGTATTTTTGCGAACTTTTTCAAACTTCTCCCAATGGGTTTATTGGATTTATTTGAAATTTGCCATTTTATGCAATTTACATGTATGGAACTCTTCGAACTCCTCCTAGAGGATTCAACACATTCACTTCAAGTTTGGTTGGCTTAACCTCATGTGTGATGCTAAATTACAAAGCTTTTGAGTTTTCATGGTACGCAGTTGCTGCGGCAAGGCGGTCAATTTGCATGTTTCTCCATGAAACAGGAACCCCTTTGTGAAGGCCTAGGGATGCTCTAAAACTCACAAAAGTGGTGAATGGTTTGATATATGGGTCTTGGACTTGGATGTGGCAATATGGCTTGATAGCTACCTCTACAAAATTTCAACAAATAGCCCTTGTGGCACGTTTCATCTAGCAGCTGGCATATGTAACATGTGCAGCCTTACAAAAAAGCCTCTTGGTGCCATGCACCACACCCAACAGGAAGTCGGCCATTTTGAATTTAGTGTGCAATTTTAGTGCATTTCTTGCCATTTACAGGTGTCCCAATTTAACAAACTCCTCCTTTCATGGACCTCTGTAGCCATGTGTGACAAACATCATTTGAGTTACATGAAATTTTACATTGTGTGTTGACTGGGATTGCCATGGCAGATGCATGACGCCATGCCAAACAGGAAGTGGGAATAATTAAGCAATGTTTCAATTGATCAACCTCAAACTTCACTGGTTATTGATGGACCACTCTTGACCACACCTTTTTGACATTTAAAGACGTAAACTGCACTTTTAAGTACCCCTACAGGAATTATCTGATTGACTTCAAATTTGATCTCCACAACTTGTAAGCATGACTGACACTAAAATGAGAAGGTACATTTTAATTGTCAAACAGGGACGCCATGGCAGGCACTTTACACCATGTCAAAATGGAAGTAGGAATAACTCGGCAATTCTTTGGCCGATAAGTCTCAAACTTCATATGGTTATTGAAGGACCATTCTGGATCAAACCTATGTGGCATTTATGATTCATAGTTATAGCACCACTTATATTTAAAGGGGTATACTAGAGTTTAAACTTCTTCCAGTGATTTTTCCTATTTACTTCAAATGTTGTCACAACAACACACAAACATGTCAGACTCTAAACTGAAAAGGTATATTTGATGTGTCAAACAGGGTCGCCATGGTAGGCACTTGATGCCATGTCAAACAGGAAGTGGGAATAAGTCGGCAATACTTTGGCCAATGAGCCTCACCCATGGTATGGTTATTGAAGGACCATTCCTAATCAAACCTATGTGGCATTTATGATTCATAGTTATAGTGCCGGTTGGTCACCACAACCCAAAAGCTTGCCTGACTCTAAATTGAAAAGGTATAGTTGAACGGCGTCGCTATGGCGGATGCATGTCATCATGCCAAACATGAAGTGGGAATAACTTGGCTTGCTTTGGCCGATCAGCCTTAAACTTCACATGGTTATTGATGGACCACTCCTGATCACACCTATGTGACAATCATGAGTCATAGTCATAGCATCATCTACTGGCAACAGGAAGCAAGCCACATATGACATACATGCAATTTACATTGTGTGGTCTGCACTTGATATGCTGCAACATCATGTATAATTATTTTTATTTATTTTATTTAACCTTTATTTAACCAGGAGTAAAAGACTCATTGAGATTAAAAATCTTTTTCAAGAGTGTCCTGGCCAAGACAGGCAGCAGCACAAATGACACGGTTGCAGACATGAAAAAAACATAAAACAAGAACAAATTACAGAATTAAAAGATATCAAATTATTCTTCATCATTCAAAACATCTACAGCCAGATGCTTCCAAGTCATTTAGAATCACTTTAAATGTGTCCAATGAGACCAGCTCCCGAAGATTCAGGTGATTTTGCAACTGATTCCAAGGACCAGCATACTTAAACGCCCATTTTCCAGTTCAGTACGGACTGTGGGAACAGTTAGTAGAAATATGTCCCAGGAATGAAGACAATAGCTTCCCATACTTTCTTAAGATGTAGATCGCTAGGTAAGAAGGAAGCAGTCCAAGAACAGCTTTATAAATAAGAATATGTCAATGGTTAAGTCTACGGGTGGACAAAGCGTGTTCTCTAGCACCACATAGTTTCATAGTTCATTTACTCATTCACTACTGTGTACAATACTGTGTTCAGTAGTCCTGAAAATTCAGATCTGTGTCAACCCACCTCCAGTAACAACACCACAAGCTGCCACTCCCCCCAACACACCTAAGGGTGCTAGGACCTGCTCATCACTGCTTGCAGCTTTAATTAGGGCCTGAGCACGAAAGTGCAAGGAACCTATTGTTTATGGAAGGATTATTATTATTATTCTACTTTTGTAACGCATTTTTGAAGGGCTTAGGATGCTCGAAAACTCATGAAAATTGGCACACACGTCAGAACTGGCAAAAATCGCAAAGTTCTGCAGTGATTGGGCTCGGGCGTGGCCAGGGCGCTCCATAGCGCCCCCAAACACACGCCATGGTTGGGATAAAGTTGCTTTGATCTTCATGAGATTTGGTGGGGTTATTGCTCTCATCATGAAGAACATATTTCAGTTTTTTCAAGAGAGTTTTCCCAACAGGAAGTCAGTCACTTTGCATTTCTTGCGTAAATTTCAACTTTCTAAACATGTTTGAGGCCTTTAGGGCGCTCAAAAACACATGAAACTTTGCACCCATAGTCGAACTGGTAAATATTTTGATTTTATGTCACAATTGGGCTTGGGTGTGGCACATCGGCTCTATAGCGTCTCCTAATTACTTTTAGCCTTCAAACGCATATTTGATGCACTTGATATACTCGAAAGCTCATGAAATTTGGCACACACACCCTTCCACATGAACATTGCCAGAATATACAGCAATTGGGTTCATGCGTAGCTCTGTAGCACCCCCTGCAGTGTGGCAGGCCATAGTTGGGATAAAGTTGTTCCGATATTCACCAAATTTGATACACACATTGCTCTCATCATTTTGGACATATTTTCCATTGGCTTTCATTAACTCCGCCCACCTGGGAGTCGGCCATTTTGAATTTTGTGTGTTTTTCCTGTATTTTTTGCGAACTTTTTCGAACTCCTCCTAGAGGGTTTATCGGATTCATTTCAAATTTGGTAGGTTTAATCGTCAGACGAGTGTGAAGCTAAATTGCAAAGGAATTGTCAATATCTTGAACGATGATGTCATAGGTCATGAGACAAGATGCCACAAGTATGGAACTTTTGCGAACTTCTCCTAGAGGATTCAACAGATTCACTTCAAGTTTGGTTGGCTTAAACTTAAGACATGTGTGATGCAAAATTGCGAAGCTTTTGAGTTTCCATGGAACGCAGTTGCTGTGGCGGTGGACAATTTGCATGTTTCACAATGAAAGAGGAAGCCCTTTATGGGGGGCTTAGGATGCTTGAAAACTCACGAAACTTTGCACATGTGACAGGGTTAGTGGAGAGAATTTACATCTGATATGGGTTTTGGACATGTTTGTGGCAAAATGGCTCGATAGTGCACCCTACAAAATTTCAAAATCAAAGCCCCCACCTTTAAATTTGATGTAGATGTATGAAATTTGGGAGGTAGATGTATCATCCCAAGACTTAAAAAAAGCCTCTTGGACCCATACCCTAAACCCAACAGGAAGTCAGCCATTCTGAATTTTCTCTGCAATTTTAGGTCATTTTTGTCAATTGCCGGCTCTGTACTTTAACGAAGTGCTAGAGAATAAATCAGATCGTCTTCAAATTTGGGCAGTGCAATCTAAAGACCTTCACAATGAAAAGTTGTTAAAAGTTTGATATTTCATTGAATGGCATGCCGGTGGTGTGGCGTCGAATTTCCATGTTCCACCATGAAACAGGAAGTTGTTGTAACTCAAATGTACATTGTCCAATCTGCCCTAAACTTAACACGTTTGATAATAGTCCTGGCCTGAAGACATCTACGTGTCAATATTGACTTCTAGTCATAGTGCCACCTACTGGCACCAGGAAGTAGCTTTTTGTGACAAACATCATCTGATTTCCATGAAATTCATGTTGTGTGGTCCACACCTGACATACAGCAACATAATGCATGTTTAGAGTGTGTTCTCTAGAGCCACATAGGGGAAACAGGAATTGATAGAAAATGTGCAAAACGTCATGTCCGCAGACGGTTGTGAAAATCCACAGCCGCATCCATCAGTGTCCCGCCAGCACCCCGATGTGCAGGAAGGTGCAAGGGCCCATTCATCGCTGCTTGCAGCTTTAATTTATATTAATTTGTTAATCTCCATTAGATGCTTCCACGAGTCAACAAAAAAGACAGTACAAATTGTTGTCTTCACTTGACTGTCTTTACAGTCTGCATTACATACATACATAGATACTTCGTTACATACATACATACAATATTGCAATATTACAGTCAAACATTTAATGTAATGCCATGACATTTTGAAAAAACATTAATGGTTCACTGAGGAATAATCCTAATGATGTTGTTCATCCCCAGACTATTCACTAGAACTACCAGCGGGCCAAAGTTTTCACTTAACTGTGAAATATCTCAACATCTTCTAGATGGATTGGCACAACATTTTGTACAGACATTCATGCTCCACAGAAGCTATATCTTACTGACTCTGGTGATTTCCTGGCTTTTTCTCTAGCACCACCATGAGGTTGACATTTTCGATTTGGATTGTGTCAATGTCTTGACAACTGTTGGATGGATTGACATGAAATTTGGTTCAGATATTAATGTTCCCCACAGGATGAATTGTAATGACTTTCAAAATGTATTTAGCATGAGCATGTTAGCATGCTGACCTTTTAGCTCAATGCGCCACTGTACCTAAGTACAGCCAGTAAATCAGTAACACTGAAACCAAATAGAAAGCGCTTGTTATGATTGATGTTGAATAAACATCGCATTTTCAACCATAACTGACACAGAATCAATATTGAATCAACCGTCACCTAAAAGTCAGTCTGCAGCTACATTTTAGTCGATTATATATTGAAACAATGTCAGTGAAACAATATTGGTTCAACCATAATCTAAAAGTCAGTCTACATCTAAATTTTAGCTGATTCAAAATTGTATCAATGTTAAAATATTCAAATAACATTTATGTGATTTGACATATTTTGCTCAACATACAGTATGATAACAATACTCAAATTACTAAAGCAAGTCCTTTCCAAAAAATAATGTTTTGCAAGTCTCACTAATGCGTTTTCTGCTGAAATACATCTGAACATACCTTACAAAAGAAATACAAAATCCCTAGAATACTGTACTGTATATGAAGTGGTGCAAACATGTAAAAACACACACTACACACTAAACCATGTATTGTTGGCAGATATTAAAATGGTACTATTAGCTTGTTCAAAATTACCTTTGCATATTTCAATATAAATAATGAAAAACATGAAACTATATTAAAACACATTTGAATTACTGTAATATATGGAATTTTAATATTCAGATTTAGATTTCATTTTGAAAATGTAACACAACAACAACACTAACAAGTAACAATGTTATAATATTTTTTAAAGATCCCCTCCACACATTTATTAAGACATATAGGACCACAATTGGCTCCAAACTAGTTGTGATGTCACAAATCATGCTCATAGGCCCACCGCTTAAAATTGGATTTTCAATGAGCACAGAGAAACTTTCCACTTTCAGCTGATGAATGTGAAAACAACCATCTAGTGTCAAACTCTGCACAGACATCAATGCGTTGTTTTGCTGTCCTTTTGAGGCCACCCTCCCGCTCTGGAGCGTAAAGCAGCCACTTACATACTGTCAAGTATGTTTTATTTAAGAAGAATTCAAGATGTAGGACATGAGAATGCAGTCTACATTTTCATTTAAGAAACAAACAAACAAGAAAAGTGAACAAGAAAAGACAATCTGAAAAGGAACAATTGGATTTTTCATCTAAAATCCTAGATATTGATAAACAGTAAACCCCAGAACTATATAACAAAAGACAAGAACTCAAAACAAAATTTGACCTCCTTACTATCTTTATATGCAAATGATCTTTTGTTATACGTTTCAGACCCAACCAGCAGCACTCTCCCTGCTTAACCTGTTTGGATCCCTAAATAAGTTCCTATGTAATAAAAAAGAAAACAATGACATAACTTTTCAAAATGAAGAAAGACAATTCACTTACTTGGGAGTAGCAGTCACACAGAAATTCTTGAGAGGGAACATCAATATTTTCAAAACATGCGTTTTAAAGAATTCTATGAAACTCTTTATTCCTCAACAGCAACAACTTGTTTTGGAGGAATAAAGAGTTTCATAGAATTCTTTAAAATGCATGTTCATAAATTTCACTGAAGTAAGACAAGCCCAATGTTTGGACTTGACTTTATGGATCGTGCGATCATTTTCCAATTTGCGCAGTTGTCTGGCGAACAATCTTTGTGGTTTAGTGATGTATGCATTTAAAAAATCCCTTGTATTAGAGTGTCAGGCCCATTTTTTAGAGGAGCTATCCATATAAGGGAGAGAACACAAAAATAAGTTTGCTCAGTCCATCTACTCCTTAGCCTAGTTTGTTGCTACTTGTTCTTTAAGTGGGTTTCTTGAAGGAACATAACATCTTAGGACAGAGATTTTAGGTAGGCTAGTATTTTACCCCTCTTTACTGGGTGGTTCAGCCCCTTCACGTTCCAGGTGGTCCAAGTAAGGCCTCCTCATCCGCTACCATGAGCTACACCATGGTACAGCATGGTCTGATACTACAAAGTTGTATACAAATACACTTAAAACCCAAAACCTTTAACATACAGTTCCCCCTGAGATATATGTAAATATCCCCACTCTTGTAGCACCTCTGACATGGCCAACCGACCACCAGACCCACACTCTGAGGGGCTGTACATATCACCTCCTGTATCCCCCCAGCAGGCTACAAATTCTCCTTAGTAAGTTAACATTTTAAGAACCTACATGTACTCCCCCTTCTCTCTCACACTCTCAAAAGAAGAAGAACTCCAATCCTGTATTCCAATGTTCAAAAGAAGGAGAGATATTTAAAAGAGAACTATAGAAGTATATCACTCATTATAAGAGTTCCTACCAAACAGACTCAATAGAAGTTACTGTGCTCTGAACATGTTCCAACCATAGACTGTATATAAAGATGGACGACGCGTCTCCACGTCCTCCCACTGTACAAAAATGAAGCCAAAACATCCCAGATACTGGCGTTGCCATCTTGCGCTGGTGGAGCTGTGGTATCGAGGTAATGTCCATACACCTGCCTGAACCAATCGCAAGCACACTCACAGTTGTCAATCATGACACACCGTTTTCGTAGCATCAAATAACTAATTAAAACCAAACTTATCAAAAAAAAAATGAACACTTGAACAAACATCAGCAAGATAAGAACTACCTAAAATGGCAGAAACCATCTTTGGGAAAAATTTATTTGACGTGTACTTTGACTTTTCAGTTTGGCCCATGTCCCATCCACCAACACGGAGGGGGTGGGGTTTATGACCTATCTGATCTATGACTTTTGGGGAGCTGTCATATCGTCCATCTTTATATACAGTCTATGGTTCCAACAAATGGATGAGCTATTGAGCTTATCTATCAAACAGTAGACAAATTGGGACTGGGGCAAGCCGCCCTGCCCATCATCCACGGGAGCAGCACTCAGTGCTGACCACCTGTCTCGACTCACAAAGAAAATGAAAAAATAAAAAAAATACAAATCAGGGCAATCCGCCTCGTCCCTACACCTAGGAGCTTCTCCCATTTTTGGTCAAATTTCAAGTTCGGTTTACAAAACACATCCAAACAAATGAATGAACTAGTCAGGTTACCAAGCCAAGACTGGGGCAAGCCGCCCCGCCCCCTCCCACTTGCACCTGTCTCACTGTTGGCCGTCCTCCAAGAATCAGCTGGGCAATATCAAAGTTTTCTCTTCTTTAAAATCCCACAATTCTGTATCCATGAACACATAGCGTGCTCAAATAGTGTCCTCATCACCTCCTTTCTTCTGTATCTTTGTAATGAAGATCTCTGTCTCCAATGGGTTGTCGAAAAAGTGAGACCAACCTTTGTATGTGCGGTCTGGGAGGCCCATTTTCAACAGGTTTTGGGCCAGAGAGTTGGTGGGCAGGCTTGCTAACCATGGGTAAATGGGATGACCAGGCATGGTTTTGCTTATTATTCTGTGCTAAAAACAAATTGCTTAATTTAAAAATACATAAAAATGACAGTCAGACAGAAAATATGAGAGACAGTGTAAAGCCATAGAGACAAAGCAGGATCAAGGCCACTGAATGACATTCAGACTGTTTGTTAGTTAAACTGAAATCAATCCTGTCCCTGTGTCTTTTAAGCAAATTTTAAAGCTTCCTAGAGAAAATGTTTGACTGATAGTAGATGAAAGATTATTGCATACATTTATGGGATACTTATTGCTATATTCATCACCTCTCTGCATGTTGCATTAGACTATTTGGCTGTGTGTTAATACTTACTGCCAGTAAGGAAGGTGCGACAAGAAAGGAAACCAATTTAATGATTAACCAACAGTTACAGGAAGCCACATACACATGGACTAGTTCCCTAAAGATCCCTTTTTCATTTTTCTCAGCCGGTATGAATGGAGGGAAACTTTACCAAAAGAGACCTTTGCTTATCTCATAACAATGTCTGGTATTACTTGTGCACAATTCTCACAGTGGTTATAATTGTGATTTGATTCCCATTAAAGTAAGAGTTGAAATTTAAGGTGATTACAAATGATATAAACTGAAAAAATATGAGAGGCCTTTATGTAGCTTTGCTGGTTCTTAATGATAACATTCCAGCAAACATATGCATGATAGCGTGTGCTTAGATAAGAGTATTTGCACCCAGACAGCCTGCTATTTGCACAGGTACAAAAAAAAAATGGTATTGTTTGACAAACACATTTGAGACAAAGAACCCAGTCAAAACAAGAATTTCACTTGTTCCCAAGGACTCTGAGTTTCTTGTGACACATTATCATGGAATTTCTTTAGACTCATTTTCATAACCAACCTAGACCACTGACAGCGATAAACTGAGATTGGGAGGTATTACTTTCTCATAAGACACAAGTTATAAATTGTAGTGTATTTGCAATAGAGTGAAGTTCCTATAGCACCACCTAGCAGTTGCATGAGCTTACTTCCTGTTACCAAGAAAGAAAGGAAGATTAAGACTTCACTGTGTTAAGATGTGGCATTATGTGTTTGATGCTTAGCCAAGTTCTAACTAGCTCAAAACCATAATGGAAACAGAGTATCTCCTTAAAGAAAGTAATAGTAAGAGAAAGTAAGAAGCCAAATAAGTGCCTTTCTCATGGTTAATGGAGAGAACTAATGTAATTCCTACAGATTTTTCGCCCAGCTCTACAGCCAAGGGGCTAAGCTAACAAACTAATGCATCAGTGTGTAATACTATGATTTACACGATGGGAGACGAAGCAGAGGATTACTTCATTGAGCTTATCGGATCAGGAGGCGAGTTAGTACAACACACTGAAAGCTAAACTGGATGCCCACTTGGTAGTTCGAAGGAATTTTTAAATTCAACCATAGACAACAGGAAGCAGAAGAGAATGCAGGCAGTTTCATTACAGATCTTTATTGAGCAGCAGAGCACTGCAGCTATGAAATACTGCAGAGTGAAATAATCAGGGACAGACTCGTCATTTGGTACAATTGAAGATGGACCCAGACCTGACTTTGGGGAAAGCCATCACCAGGATTCGCCAGAGTGAACTAGTTTAAAAAACAGAAAGTCTTACTTAAGAATAACTTTAAAATGGACAGTAATAATGTGGACAGCATCAAAGCACAGGCAAAACCATTTAGGCCTATGAGACAAGTGTAACAGAGCAAAGCTCAGGATAAATGGAAAAATACAATACGTGACTGAGAAACACGCCAGTAGAACAGATGTGGCAAAACACCCTTCCACAGCAAACAACACTGCCCAACCAAAGATGTACTTTACAATCAGTGCAAAAAGAAAGGACACTATGCAAAAGAGTGCAGGTCAGGGGCCTTTGCAGTTGATGATAGTGAGGGCCAAGTTGCATTCTTAGGCTCAGTGATCTCAGATGACATAAACAAAGTTAACAAGATGACTGCGAACTCAAGATAGACACAGGAGCAGATGTGAGGTTACTAACTGTGTTGACAGAAAGGGAGAATCAAGCCATAGTAGAGACCAAAGTTGCCTGACGCATACATTCTCAAAACTGGATGCAAATTCTGGGTTTTGGCAAATGAGTCTGCTCTACTCACCACATTCATTACTCCGTTTGGAAAACATTGCTAAGAGACTCTGCTTTAGCATCTCCTTGGTACCAGAACATTTCCAAAAGAGAATGTCTCAGCTGCTAGAAGGCCTAGATGGGGTAGTTTGCTAGATGGATGATGTCCTGGTCCATGCATAGACACAGACTCAACTCAACATGCAATTGTTGGCAAGTGTTAAAGCAACTGGAAGAAGCAGGTGTGACACTGAAACATGAGAAGTGTAAATTCTCCAAAAACTCCGTCAAGTTTCTGGGACAGATCATCAACATAACTGGAGTGAGAGCTGACCCAGACAATGCGAGAGCTGTCACCAACATGGAGGAGACCACTGATGTGAATGTGGTGAGAAGGTTTCTTGGGATGGTTAATCATTTTCTCACCCTCCCTCAGCAGAGACGACACAGCCAGAGAGAGAGCTACTGAGCACTAAATGCAACAAGAACCGTTCTAATGTGTAACGAACTGAACTGAACTGGACTGCTTGGTGGAAACATGGCTAAACAGACTCCGGACAGTTCGGATTGGCAGTCAAACCTCCTCCACTCATGCTCAACAGCCCTCCAGAGCTGTGTGCTCAGCCCCCTCCTGTTCACGCTCTGTACCCATGACTGCAATCCCTGACATGGAGAGAACTCTGTTGTGAAGTCTGCGGACGACGCTACCATCATTGGTCGGATTACAAACAACAATGAGAATTCATATCAGGAGGAGTGGTGCACAGAGAACAACCCGAGACTGGAGGGCTCTGCAGCGGCTCTGCAGCGGCTCTGCAACCGCCAGAACATCATGGGTACCTATCTACCGAGCGTCAGTGATATCGGAGAGGTGAGGTGTCTGCGCAGAGCCCAAAGAATATTAAAAGACAATACCCACCCCAGCCACAGCATGTTCACCCTGCTACTGCCTGGCAAGCAATATAGAAATATCTGCTGTCATACCACCAGAGCAGCTTCTTTGCTCCTCAACTCCACCTCACCCTCCACACTCCACCATAAATAAATTACATGGCTATGCTGGTTTTGCACATTACCATACCACTATCTTTGTATAATATATGTATATAAGTAAGTGTATAATACTGATTTGTATGTGTGTATGGAGTATGGTGTATGGAGTGTGTATGGAGTGTGTAGCATAATTTCATTGTGCAGGCCTGTGTTGTAGAATGACTAATAAATGTACCTTGAAAACCTTGAAACCTTGATACCACCTCCAGCCCAACATATCCTCAGAGCAATGGTGAGGTGAGTGGTTAGGCCAGTGAAGTGTCTTCTGCGGAAAGGCAAAGACCCATATTTAGCTTTCATGGCATATCGTGCTACACCACTTGCCAATGGGCATAGCCCTGCAGAGCTATTAATAAGGAGGGAACTACATACACAGTGCCTGTCCTCAAGGGTGCGTTTAGGGCCTGGCTATTGGGCTATAGCCACGGGTCTTTTTTTACTGCCAAAATATTCAATATAAATATGAATTATGAGCTCACACAACCACTGAATCTTTTGTGGCAAACATAGCTATCCCCGCCCACTCTCTAACACATGTGACACATGCACACACACATGCACACAGTGTTGCCAACTTTGTGACTTTCTCACTAGTCTTAGTGACTTTTCAGACCTTCTTTGTGACTTTGTTTTAAAAAAGCGAGCAGAGACAAATCTAGCCAGTTATTCAGACCATCAGGGGGAAAGCGAAAAATATCCACAAATCCATTATATTGTAATGGTTCTAACTATCTCACAACCATAATGTAACATAAGTCATACATCATTAAAAGTTTATAAGTTGTAACTAATGGCTTTATTAATTGATCAATAAATATTTTTCTGATATTTTATAGAGGAGTTATAAGCCAGTTTGACAACAAATTGTTGGGTTTCCACGTTGTGGAAAATCTCTGGTGTTTATCCTCCAGCAGGACACTTGCTGTGTCTTTTCAGCTGCAGAGTGAATCCACTTTTATAACTATTTATTAACAATTACAACTACAGACTTGATGGATTATTGAGGGAAAAAAACTTTATCAATGACTAATTAACACTTATAACTGCAAATGACTTAAAGCCATTATTGGCCTATTATAAACCTTATATAAAGGGCCTTATGAAAAAGTAGTATAGTTTGGGACAGAATTTAAATTGTATTCACAATACATCCAAGCTACAAAATACAGACGAGCTACACCAGGTGAGCTGGAGATCCCATTGATTATTTAATTTAGCGAGGGTAAAGAAAAAGAACTAAATCTGCAAGGAAAAATGACTGACTGAGGCTAATACCATGATGTACCATCTTAAGGCTCTAAGATCTTTTTAATGTATTCTCCTCTATGGCAGCAGCCTGAAAGGGAAAGGGAAAGAGGAGAGCTGAATGGATTCCATTAATTTAATTGAAGCAAGCCCTGACAAGAGATAAAACATCTTGGGCCCACATCTCTTCAGGTTTGGCGCTGGGCTTCATAGTAAACAAGCCGTGATCTGTAAACAAAGCCCAGAGAGCACCGCCACGCTCTACAGAGACTTCAAGGCCATGGAATATGTCAGAGATGGGCTTGAATGGATACTGAAGTGCCCCCCCCCCCCTGCCCACCCCACCCCTACCCCCACCCCTACAACCACATGCACACGCACACACACACACACACACTTAAGTATTCAAGTTGTATTCTGACCATTGTGCCTCAGCTTGTGGATATTTTGATGCTGGTAGCTTGCTATTTCAGTGACAGTACCTGCAGTGGATCAAGCAGAAAGAGAGACATCCACTCCAACAAGGGCACTGAAGTATGGATAGCATTGTTGAATTCTAGAGAACCACTTCCACTTTGATGTGTCCCCATCAGATATTATACACCCACACAATAATGCACTGTAAATGAATGTACAGCATTTCACACGCAAGCTTCATGACAAATATGTCAGCTAATTCCACAAATTTTCATTTCATTGGGAGAAAGGGAAAGACAAGGTACATGCTGCATCTGACAGTCTATACTAGTGAAATACTATACTAGGTTATATCAGCAAATCTGTGAATCTAGCCCACTGGTGTTGAAAGCTCTGTAAATGCGGGGTGCTGAATACTGAACGGGTAAAGCACATGTTGTTTGGCCACTCAAAAGGCAACTGGTATTTGGATATGTCACATTCTTTCCTGAATTGTTCCTCAGCAGGCACTGGCTTTTCACTCAGGTTGAATAGCAACACGAAACCCAGCAGAATCCATTAAAGGAGGAACAGCTTTATCTCCAGAACAGTGAGAGTAGATGACGACAATACAAGCCATCTACCACAAACTGGGCCTGGTTGGCCTACAGATGTGGCTTATGAACAGAATGCCAAGGTTACAGCCTTTGTCCACGTCTCTATAAGCTCCGCTGGCAATTCAGCTGCATTGTGGTGTAAACGTGGACCGACCTCACCTTAAAACCATCACACACTGGTGCAGCCCTGTAAGTTTGACATTCATTTTATATTGTATCCTTGTTTTATAAATAGTTACGTGCTTCAATATAATTAAACTGATCCAAATGACAGATTTGGTGCTGACACATTAAGCAGGATAAAAACTCCATTACTATCCTGTGATCAAATATTCTATTACATCATACAAAAGACAAATTTAAATTAGATCTCCCTATTTGTGCTTCACTCTCATTGTGAAAGGAAAGAAGGGGTCAAAAAACTTCTGCTGTGGAGAGAAAAAACAGTGGCCCTTTTCCTGTTACACATAGGAGAGAAATGTACAGATCAGTCCATGTGGAAACTAGGACCGAATGCTTTTGAAATAGAGGTTTAGGGTTAGCATCTTTGGGCTCTGACACACAATGCCGACGTTAAAGAATTAGCACTCACAATGCTTCAAATCACCTCATGTTGCCTCATGTCTTTGCGTTGAACACGCTACAAAGACTACAGCCAAAGGCCAGCTGGACAACAACATGGGCATATTGTATGCTTTATGCAAGCATGAGAATCAATAACTCGTCACTTACATTGTCAAGTATACTTAAGGTCCACTATGAAAAGGCCAGTTTGCCGTAGCAACATTGAGTTTCGCACTGTGCACCAACATGAAAATGTCAAATATGGGCAAAGATGCCCAAATAGTAATCTTAAAATAGATACATTTCAGAGAGAATTTTGAAGGTGCAAAGATCTTCCATTTTATGTTGAAGTACTTTGACACAACTGTGTGCTTTTGTTTCAGGACGGAATCAAAATAAGAGCGATTGGTTTCCTCCAGATTGTAGCTTCTGCCTGTCAGAGGACATTTGCATAAAATGTCTCTCAACTTCCCCACACTGCGCAAACTTGAGTCTTTGAGGTGTGGTGGGCGACAGCGTGTTTTTCGAAGTTCAGTTCACAATGAAAGCAGTCATGTCCCCAGTGTTTGAATCCATATGTGTGAATGGAATGTTCGATATCTGTCTGAAGTCTTTTTGTTAGACCTGTGCATAGTCTAGTCTAGTTTTGTGGACTCAGTCAGCAGTGAAAATGAGTTGAAGAGTGGAGTAAGTTGAAGCTTGAACAAGTTTACTCCCTAGAACACATCCTGCACCCAAATTAATCAGTGAGCTAACTTCTACCAAATGTTAACCTATTCTTGATCTGATGTTTTTTTTCTCAATCACAAATGCTGAATTACATGGCATGTAATTACTTGGCATTCAGGAACTTCTGAACTTCTGAATTGTACTTTTGTGCGTACAATAATGTGCGCCCCAAACTCTGTGGAGGTTAAAGATGGCATTGATGCTGACAAATGTATCCGCCTCCTGATCCACTTTGCAGCCATGAATGCCTTATTTTCATCTATTTGCCAGCACATTCTCAGAAATAATACAGAAGGACCTAAGAAGGCCTGTGAAATCAGAGTATAATGACATTGTGCGATCATTTAGCCTCGCAGACGCTGCTAAGGAGCTCTAAAAGTAACTTAAGAATATTGTGGTGAATCAATAATGAAACTATCTAATCTGTTTTACCGTTCACCTATGCTTGTCTTACGTCAGATAGATATCACAGTGTTGGATGTGAGTTGTAAAGTGGATTCTTGCTCTGGAACAGAAATCCAGTAATAGAGCAGAAGATGCAACAGAATCCAGTAATATGTTGTTTAGGTGGTAGACCCCGGGTAGTTCATATATCGCTGTTAAGTGATCTGAGATGGTCTGCACCATCTCTCAAACGCACTTTATCTTATTTTGTGGTGCATCTTCTCTCTTTGTATTACCTCATTAGATCCCAGCTCTTTGTCATGCTAAGGCTGACCTTGCAAGCATTTAGAAGGAAATACTTACAGATCATAAATCTTAGCTGAACTTTTGTTTCATTGCATTTTAGACACGAACAGAGGGCTGCACCATTAACAACAGAAAGGTTGTTAGATTCTTGCCCATAAGGAATGCCTCACAGTAGCCTTATCAGCATCGCACTGGATAATTTTGTGATAATCTTCCTATTACAAACAATGGAAATCCTTATCAGGAGAATTTCTTTAAATGCTGGAGCGATTACAATGTTTGCAAAGCCGGGTACACAGTGTATCCAAAAGATAACATTTACACACCTATCAAAAGCACAAACATGTACTGAAGCATAAAAGATTATGCTTGTTCAGTGCGGCATTTTTAAACATTTATTATCACCTCTGACGTCTAATATCATCTGAGAACGCCAGCCTTCTCCTCTTTGCTCTTTGGCAAGATTGTTTATTTTCCCACATCGAAGCTAAACGTCTTTCCCTTGGCCCTTGAATAACCCAACCGGTCGAGGCAGATGACCGCCCACATAGAGCCTAGTTCAGCTCAAGGTTTCTGCCTATTAAAAGGGAGTTTTTCCTTGACACTGTCGCCTAGTGCTTGCTCATGGTGGGAATTGTTGGGTAAATAAAGTATGGAGTATGGTCTAGACCTGCTTTATGTGAAAAGTGCCCTGAGATAACTTTGTTATGATTTGGCGCTATATAAATAAAACTGAATTGAATACACAGCAATATAACATTAATATGTAGTTCCTGTTTGGAGATATTTAAGCAGGTTACTGATAAACTGACCATTGTTTAATAGACATTTATGATCATCTCTCTCTCCCTTTCATACATGTAACCTTTAGTCTTTAGGCTTACACACTTTAGATCTGCCATCTGAACAATTCCATGTTGAAGCTTTTCACACCTGACAAGACTGACATGACATTCCTTTTTTTTTCTTCACTGGGAAGCCAAAGACGAAGAGAGTACTCAGTTGTAGCACAGGCTGCCTCAATGATGGACTGAGGGTGTGTGTGTGTGTGTGATATCCACAGAGATTTTGTTTTTCTCTGTCCAACACTGTGAGAAATCAGCTTATTCATAGTATTTCATTGCTAAAGTGGTCTATTCAACAAATTAATTTCTTTCTGCACAAGAATTGTTTGTCAAAAGTAAAACATAGTGGTTCTACACTGTTGCTGTATTTGTTCACACTAGAGCTGTGTAGGAAGAGTTAGGCTCTCTACACGTGATCAGATCAGCAGAATTGCTGATATTACAAAAGGGATCAGGTTTCATGCACCCAAACCCTTCCTGATCAACAGATTCCTACCCGTCTTATTCTCCAAAGGAGGATAATAGCCAGTGCCTCCTCTTGTGTTAAACTGAAATACATAACAAACAGTCTTCGCTAGGCTCGTTGCATTGTTTTTTCAAATTTTCTGACACTTCACTGGTACATGACTTCACGCACAACAACTTTTATCTCAGTCTGCTTGATCCTTCTATCAGGGCAAATCAAATCACAGCTGTGTATCTTTACAAATGTTGAAAGCCTGCCATGACTATCTGACAGGAGGACACTGTCACAGATTCAGATCTGCAGCTTTGTCATGTTGCCCCATGTCTTCAGAGATCACTGCTCATCTTTCAAAGCAGACCTGATGCTGGTGTTGTGGAACCCCCCCCAAAGTTTCACCTGTTGGCCTTCTAATCAGATCCAACCACGCTGTGGCCCACACCTTGGGCCCGCTTTATCTGCTCCTGAATCATCTGATAACCCATTCCTCAATCAGCCTCCATAACTGGATGAAAAGGAGAAACAGATCAGTTACACTTGAATGCTTGCATGACCTTTATTTCTTGCTTAACATCTGTGTGCAGAGTGCAGCGGGGAGAAGGAAACACCAGCACTTGTGCTGATTGAGCTGAGATTGGATTCACAGCCAGAACAAAGAGGAGAAGGAGAGACAGGGAGACAGAGACCAGAGACATGTGTGTACATGTGTGCCTGTGTGTGTGTGCATGTGTGTATGTGTGTATGCATATGTGGGTGTGTGCTTAGGTTTAGGATTTAGATTAGTAGAATCGGGCCCATATTCATCAAGACTAAGAAATCAGTCCTAACTGGCCAGTGGCACATTTTCTGTAGGGCTAGGAGTAAAATCATTTTATCAACTTTCTTAAGAAGTCACTTCTATACCTACTGATATTTAGAAGAGCTCCAGAGGTGTCCTCTGGCCAAGAGATGGCATTCAGGGAGGGATAATCTGTGGGAGGAGAGATGTTTTGGGAAAGGTTGATGGAAAAAAAAAAGTATTAAAAGATTGCTTTGACAAAAACAGAATAATATTCAAGACTGACTTTTTGTGGGATAGAAGAGAATATTACATGCTCCTCATAGAGAATAGCCCATTCATTTTGTTATTATATTTTTGGATATATAGAATTTTGGAACTAGTTATTTAAGTTATGCCTATACACATAAAGCTGCTGTGGTGTTATTTTCTGCATTGTGAATTTTACAACAGTTGCAACTATCAGAAAACGACTGAGAGTGTCAGAAAACAGCAACATCACACTCTCGCAGGAGTAATCCTTGTACATCCTGAAAGTAAGTGTAGGAAGCTTCATAAATAACTCTGAAGTTCATCTCTGAGGCAGGAGTGTTTTTAGTCCGAGGTTAACTTTCAGCGCAATTCCTGGGTTGTGATTCTGAAACGACTTATAAATACAGGCCCTGGTTTATTTTAGGATAAAGATGCTGGCTTCCTACAACTCAGTTATTAATTTTGCAGTTTTGGTCATAATTTCTTCAAGTCATTATACATTGTACTCCTCAAGTTAATACCTGAGATATAGGAAGTCTGGCGGACAAGAAACACAAGATGCTAGATGATCAGACAGGTTGGAAACAAACCCTAAGGTTAGTCAAACATATTTAGAAGAGAAAACAAATGTGAACGGTAACATTATTAATCAAGCTGTCTGTTGTAAACATCCATCACAGTTTACAGACCCACTTCCTGCTTCAACTTTGACATACTGTACTTACTGTAGTTGTGTGCACAGAGTTTTCCTGTACATTGAGAGATTAATTTCAGGTGACTTCCAGATTAAGTGGTTTAGATAATCTGGATAAACTGTCTGACCGTCTGACTGCTTGTGCTTCTTGACTGATCAAATCTATTTCTTAGCAATGTTGTCATATTCTCAGCAGTTTATTTGGTGAGTACAGTGTGATCATAGTTAAAAGAAATGACAACCAAAACTACAAAAATAAGACCCAGGTTGTAATAAACTAGAATGTTCCTTTAATGAAGAGCAAACAATCATCCTGTCACTTGTTTGTCTGTGAGTACATCTATCTGTCCAACACATGGCATTGCCATGATATTAGGTAAGGATATTCATGGCCCCCAGAGAATGGTTCCTAAAGAGTTGGTGATCCCCCTGACCTTTTACCTAGTGCCAACATCAAATCAAACTATCCCCTTGACCAAAACTTCATTAAAAGGTATCTTGAAAACTACTTGCCACATTTCCATGCTGTGGTTACTCATGAGCCCCAGAGAAAGAATCCTATTGTTTTTTGTTGATCCACCAAAATGTTCACCCTATAATACACCACTACCCCATAAAGCAAACAACATACAATACTGGCATTATTCTAGACACTATTCTTCAAGCCTTTGCAGTTGTGGAGCTAAAAATGTTATGTTTGTCCCAAGGGTGGTACTAGTTTAACCACCATGGGGTCACAAAAATCAAAGGATTTAAGTAGTTGGGAGCTAGGGCCTGCTAATTTCATGGTAATTTGTCTTTTGGACTATGAGGTATTGCGTGCAAAATTGACATTTTGTAATGGGTTGGCTCTAGAGGAAAGCTCCAACAAGTGTCCAAAATGGAAATCCCCATTAGATTATGAAAATTGTTGTCTACTCTGTCTTATGATGTGTCCCAAGGTCACTATAACGAAAAATATTCATTGAGCACCTTTTTTTCACGACAAAAACTAAACTAAAACTAAAAAAAAAGTAACCATTGAAAATGAAAAACTAAATGACAATATGAAAGACGGACAAATGAACCAATTACTGATTACTAATTGCTAATTCATTTCCACACACCTCGTGAGCTTGTAACCATGGTAACTGATGAGTTTTGTTGGCTATAACTATACTAAAACGAACAAAAATGAAATGACTCAAATTTGACTAAAACTAATATACATTTTTGCCCAAAAACTAAAACTCATTCGACATCAGATAGTTTTAGGTTATATATCTTATCACTGATAAGCAGATGATATTGAATTATACATCTCCTCTAATCCTCAAAACTTCACAAAGTTGTCTATACTGCATAACTGTGTAGATGCTAATAAAAAATGGAAGTTCAGTTGGCTTTACTATGCCGTCTGGTGCTTGCTACACAAAATATTAACCAGTGGATGTGCCATGCGTAATTGTGGAATGACAGTGTGCAACATCATTCTAGTTAGAGACTGCAGATGGAACAGATACCTGCAAAAGGCTGTGAAAAGAGTCACCAGGGTAAAGTAAAAGCCATCAGAATAGACTATTAGATGTCATCATTATTTTTTATTCTGTCTTGCTTGCATTTGTTGCTATTATCTCAAGGAATCAAGGTAAATTATTGTCATTTTACAACACAGGGTTGCACAATGAAATGTAAGTTGTAGCCCCTTCATGCTACACACACATAGAACATACACACAAATATTTAAATTTAGAATAGAATAAAATAAAATAAATAAAACCATATATACAGTTATTTACATAAATGTTTACCTATACACATACAACCAGAAACTAGCCTAAATAATTCTGTAGTGCATTTTTTGAATTTGCATCTGAGGGATTGTAAACAGCAGCAACAAGATAGTGTTGATAATATGGTCGGCATCTTAACATAAAAAAAAAAAAAAACTTGACATCTGGGAAACATTGTCCATCACTTTGACTACGTTTGAGCACCAAGCATGTTAACACAGTTTCCGCCTCCCCTAGTCTTGCGTTCTGTTGGTGCAGAACATGGCCTGCCCGTTGAGTGTAATAGCTTGATCTGGGATGTTGTAATGAAGCATAGACTGTATATAAAGATGGCATGACAGCTCCCCAAAAGTGATGCCAAAACATCTGGATCGCCCCCTGGTGGCTGGCTGCAGTATAAGTCATAAACCCCGCCTCCTCCATGTTAGCGGATGGGACATGAGCCAAACTGAAAAGTCAAAGTACACGTCCAATAAATTTTTCCCAAAGATTTCTGATTTCTGTCATTTTAGGTAGTTTTTATCACGCTGATGTGTGTTCAAGTGTTCATTTTTCTAATAAGTTTGGTTTAAATTAGTTATTTGATGCTATAAAAAGGGGGTGTGACGTCATGATTGACAACTATGAGTGTGCTTGCGATTGGTTCAGGCGGGTGTATAGGCGGGAACTCGATACTGCGCAGACTCTGGCTCCAAATGATGTCACCAGCGCTAGATGGCAGTGCCCGTATCCGGGGTATTTTGGCTTCATTTTTGTACAGTGGGAGGAAGTGGAGACGCTTCGTCAGTCTTTATATACAGTCTATGTGATGAGGTCTCTGTAAAGATGTGAGCTAGTTTAAGCCCCATTTCGTCCATTCCATTGTCCTGCTAACGGACATTAGCCAGGAGTAGGTTGGGTAGTCGAGCAGCCTCAGGTCAAGGCTGTGTTAGCTTAGCTCTTATGCCGGCGGTCTTCCCTCAAGATGCCATGGGCAGTGATCGTCCCAGGGTCCACTGCACTTAATCCAATACCCACGCTTCCTTTTCCAATGTGTTTCTGTCATAGGTAATACATGCTTCAGCAATAAAGGCAAAAACAAAACCCAAATTAAAACAAAAATGTAGTAAAGTTTGAAGGAGCTACTGGCCACTGCATTAAAGAAAACTTTAATAAAATAAAATGTAATAAAATAAAAAAGTTTTAATAAAACTTTATTTTTTCCACTGGAATGAAATTGGAAAGATGAGCAAAACATGAATAAAGGGGTTTGTGTGGTTTTAGAGAGGTTTGTGGGTGTCCCTTACCAAATGAAATGACCAAAATATTACAGAATGTGACAGATGTGCTGACCTGGTCAGAGCAGGGGCAGCAGGCCACTCAAGATGCACTCGTTTTTGGCACCAAGATTTCTGGATTGTCAACAGCTCTATTGCATCTGTCCTCCCCAGTATTTTTACTCTTATTATTGTCGTGTGAATGTACATGTTTTGCACTGTGAAACACTTTGTAGTTATTATTTTTAAAACTGCAATACCAGTAAAATGATGATTATTCTTATATCTTAAAACAATAAACCCCTTGATTTTTCTGCAGAACAAAAGCAGGTTGAAGAAGCTGTGGTCTGACTGAAAAGCGATGGAAAAGCTGGAGACTTATGTCAGCTCTCTCCAACTTATTTAATCACCAGGAGTGCTGGGGGAAGACCGACTTTGATTAAGACCACCACACCGATCAATAAAGTCCTTGAACTTGCATAAGTCACTGCTGGCCACTCTCAATATTACTGATAACTGCCCCCAACACACACAGACAGGCAGACACACACACACACACACACACACACACACACACACAGTTCCTGTGTGGCCACCTCACCTGAGTGATTTTCCAATTGATGAATAGATTCTTTTGACCTCTGCTTTCAGGGTAAACACAAGTTTAAGAAATATTTCAGAATAAAAATGGACACAGATTCATCTGTAATGCCCTCTGCTGGCCTTAGCCAATGTCACGGACAGACTGTGTTCATGCAGGTTACCAATATAAATATGTCCACCTATGAAACAGCTACAGAGCTGTAACATTGTACAGGAAGAGGAGGGGGAGGTTCTTTTCCATCTTTTCCATTAGTCTGACCCATCAGAAATGACTTGCCCTCCATATAAAGGGTTGCGGACGAAGCAGAGGTTGGGGTCGTGTACAGTGTGCAGTGCTCTTATTCTCTGTCACTTGTCCCAGCTGTGCATCCTAAAACAAACAAGGGATTACTTTAATTGATTGAATGCAGATTGAACGAGTCCCGTGGCAAAAAAAGTGCTGTGTGCTGTCAGAGGTGGCTCACCCTCGTCATTGGTTAACATGGGCTGACAGATTCAATCTGTTTCAGTCTGCCACCAGGGCTAGACAGTATGTGTCACTCAAACAGGAGCTCACACAGACAAAAGCCAAGTATGGACCAGCTATCAAGAGAGCCTCAAGACACCTGCTCTCTCTCTCTCTCTCTCTCTCTCTCTCTCACACACACACACACGCCAGCTCAGCAGTATCAAAGTTCAGAGGTCATCCAGCCCCACTCTCGCTGTACCCTGAACCCCTCTGTACCCCGCTGTACCCTGAACCTGGTAGTGGCAGTTCTGCTGAAAAAACAAACAAACACGTACTATAAATTCAGTGCAATTATTAACTCAAAAATGGTTTATTTGCAACATCCCATAGTGTGCATACAACACTTCACTTACCTCAAAGAAACCTTTATAGTGAAACTATGCAACTTTCAAGAAGGAGAAGAAATAACACAATTTTCCTCTTAAAGTGGAAACAGACAGCTTTTTAAATTTCTGTGAAGAAATGATCAACACCACTTTGGAAATAAGAGAGAAGAAACAAGCATCACTTCAGCTCAATGAAGAGGTAAAGTGAAATTGTCATAACTTTATACTGAGTAATAACATAGTTTGAGGAGTGTTTCGCGCAAACAAGTAACTACCGCTAGCAGCCTGGCTACTGTCCAAAAGCAAGAAACAACCGCGAGAATCTCAATTTGAACTAGAAACCCCATTCTCAGTGTTATGCTAAAGGCAGAGGAAAACACCCAGTAGTATTATTAAGTAGGCAGGTTTAGTCACTTACTGATCTAGTAGAAAGAATGCCAACTGAATGTCAGTTTGGAACCCTCTCAAGTCCCGGAGCTCTCTCCATCGAATGAATGCCCGTCTAAGGTTCACTCTTGTTTGACCTTGGTTTTTATCACTCTTCCCTTTCTTTGCCTCCTCCGTCAATGGGGCTGTTTTTCTTTTTCTGGGTAGAGTTTCCACAGTTACTCTGGTTGTTCCACTGTCCACCATTTCTGCTATCTGGTGATAGCTACAGTTAGCTAACTACAGGAAAACAAAAGTGCTATCCTCTTTTTTTTAAAGAACTTCATTGAAACAATTATACAAGTTTACAACACCTTGTGTAAAAGTGCTATCCTCATTCTCTTTGTACATCCATGGCTATCTTCTTTCTGTTTTGGTTGTGTCATGGTTGACGCACTTCCTTTGTGTCATAAATCGAGCCCTCATTTTCCCAGGAGATCGTACCCAGTAGCAGACAGAACTGCACAGTGAAAGCGAGGCTTATAGGGAACCAATCTAAACACAGATGGTATCATTATTCTATAGCCATTACATTGTGCAATCAACATTTACTGCATAATGATAGGTTAAAGCAAAAAACTTGTCTATTGCCACTTTAAGTTGAATTCATAAGCAACAAAATAATAATTTATAAGCAATGTAGCTGGATTCTGCCGTTAGGAACCAAAAGATTTCTCAGTGTCTGGCAGAAATGGGGATGCTCCACACAGCCAAACAGTGCAGGGAAAATATTAAAAGAATGAAACAATATTGTAGAAAAATATAAATCACAATGCGCCCAGTAGAGCTAAGCAAAAACTATGAAGTGGGTTCACAACATTATCAGTACCACTACTTCAATTGTTGTCTGTACCATAGTTGCGTACTTCCATGGCCTATCAAACATATAATAGAAATGATATTGTCATATGACATATTATAGTCACCCCCACAGTCACCTTTTTAATGATATCCAAAAAGTCCCGGTTTGTAAGATACAGTGGAAACACAAGGAAGGACCTAGTACTCAAGCTAGGTTACAGATTAAGTTCCTGCTGTGGAAATGGCTACAACCTTAATTGCTTAGATCTGGGAAACAAGCTTCATCGGGTCAGGTGATCAGAAAGGTTGGAAACAAACCTTCAGATTAGACAATCTTATTTGGAAGGGAAAACAAAGATAAAGAGTAAAATGATTACCCAAACTGTCTGTTGTCAACATCCATCACAATTTACAGACCCACTTCCTGCTTCAATTTTGACCTACTGTACTTACTGTAGTTGTGCGCAGTGTTGTGCAATAAGGGATTATTAGCGACCTCTCAGGTATGCTCACTTCTGTGGTTTAGATAATCTGGATGAAGTGTTGGCGTGTTTCCATGTTTCTTGACCAGTCCGGCTTTGTTGTAGTGATGTCGTTATGTTCCCAGATCTCAGCTATTACTTTGGTAAGTACAGTGGAACTGATAGAAATGATGGACAAAACTACAAAAATACGACCCAAGTTGGAATAAATCAGAATGATTCTTTATGTATAAAAGCAGAATAACTGATGGTGAACCAAAGAATTTTGTCACAGACGTATTTCACAGACATAAAGACAAACCAATTTGTCAAAAATTCTCTCCCAAATTTACATTTGCTTACAGAGATATCCGATAATTATACACATATAGACTGTACATAATAATAACGTACATATAGTGCAATTATGCAGTACTAGTATTGCTGCTACTACTATTGTTTTTACTGCTATTTAAACCACTGCAATATGAATAAAGTCTGCAATGGGAAGCATTCTGTGCTCCTAAACGAACCTGCTGAGCCTTTCCCTGAACACATCAGTATAACCAGGAGTCATTTTATAAAGATCTGTGAGGGATTGTTAGCGAAGGAGAGAGAGACATTCTGTGTGTATGTATGACAAATTAGCACAGTGAGTCTTGCCACAGTCCCCCCAACACACACACACACACGCACGCACGCACTCACGCACGCATTACCTCTCCTCGAGCTGCTGGTGCAGGTGGCTTCCACTTGTTTTCAGCAAGTAAACCATGCTGATAACCTTCAGCCTGCTGAGGATCCTTTATGGAAACACTTGATATCTAGCTATGAATTGGTCTTTGTTAACACCATTTTTGTGGACTGGTGATAAATAGGCCTGTAGACATCAGGACAGTGCTGCAGGGACTAATGTAAGGTGTTGCAATTCTTGAGGAGAAACAGCACAGATACAAGAGCACATATCCATCTGATCTTAGATACTTATGCTCTCTGCTTATTCTTTGCTGTGGCCAAGGTCTGTGATGTAGTTAAATAAATGGAGCATGGATTATGACCTCCAGCTTGAAATCATCATAAAGCACAGAGCCATGAACAAGAATTAAGTGTATACTAATAAAACAAAAATCAGCAGTATTTTCAGAAAAATGTTGATTGAGGACATTTCCCTTCAAAAGACTATTCTTATACAGCTGGATAATGTTGGTTTCATCATGGTTTGTGAGGGGCCACAGAGTTTAATCAGAGGACTAGTTTACTTTATTATTTCAGGCCCAGTATAGTATTGCCATAATATCCCACAGTAACTTGGAACATTTTGAAATAGTCCTGTGGTATTTCTCTCTCATCGGTATTGTATATATACCTCGTGATTTTATCTTTGTTTTCATTTATTTTCTAGCAACTTTTTCTTCTCTTGATGCCAGAGTATCAGTTTAATATTAAAGGGACTGTGCATCCTATCCAGAGGCTCTATGGCTATCAGGGGAGAGCATAGGCAGTATATCCATAACACACCTACATCAGGATCGACACACCCAGCCCAATGGTATAGGCCAAACTGGAGAATGCACATTATCAGAGGTTATCACCAGTTTTCTGCCATGAAACTATAGGTCTAATCTTAATTTTCAGTACTTTCAAGTGCATTAAGTCCACTAAGTCTGCCCCTATCCTGGTCACGTACACCCATACAAAGTTTTAGTTTTTAGAAAATGTCTTGTGACAATAATACTCTATATACTATAACCTCAAGACTGAATGACTGTGACTGTACAGGCTGGGTCCTGAGAAACTGTTTGGGCCACATCAACCAATTAACCCATTTAATTAAAGCACAAAAACACAATCCATCTTACAGCAGACTGACCGGTTTGTGTATGTTGTCATTACCTTATCAGAGTGGTAAAGAAATCAATAAAGAAAAATCAATAGGATATGTTTTATCCTTGCCTTTTGTACATATAGGGGCTACGTAGGGGTGACAAATTTGAGCTTGTACAGCAGTAGTATATCACAGCCTCCATAAACTATTGATTTTAAGATAAAATCTTTCAGACAGTCAATAGCAATCAAAGGTATAGATCAAGAGAGTGTGGCATATTAAAGTAAAGGAAGCGCTAGAGAGGATCTTTTGTCTGTGTGAGCCATGCTTGGTATTATACATTCTTCAGTCAAAAGACTAGAATGAAATGAACTGAATGGGACAGGCTAGGGTCAATGGAAAACTATTAGAAACAAAATGGTGAATTTACTTTTTAATACCAGAAAGCCATTTATCATAAAAACTCATTTTCCCCCTCAAGATGCATTTCCATTATTTCTAGTAAAATGCCACTGTGAATCTACAGATGACAAATCTGCTGGCCCACTTAACTATTAACTACTTAAATAAACCTCCCACCTTGAACTGCACTACATCACAGTGGATAACCAAAGAATGTGGCAGCTAGGTGGCTATTGACAACACTGACCTCACTATTCTTGTCTTTGAAAGGAAACATCTATCAGCAGGCCGTGGTTCATTTGTTGCAGACTGAGCACCTGATAAAGACAACAATTGGGAAAGACGAGGATGCTGTTTATACATCCTCAGACAGGACGGGACAGGCCTTGCCCTCCAGCCACAAGTCCTCCCAGCCGTGATGACTGAGGAGGATGGAGTCTGGGCTGGAGGAAGTTAGAGGACAACAGTTGTGCCTTGACTGTCTAAAGCCCTGCTGAAACAGAGTACATCCCCTCCCATGTCTTCTCTGTGCTCAGAGGAAACCTGACACTACTCAGTGTTTGGGCAGTCCCTGGCAACCTGGATGTGGAGTCTGATAAGAGCAGGTGAGGAGTTTTGGTGTTAAGATTGTGAGGAACTTCTGGCTGAGATACCAAATGTTGATAGTTCTGCAAAAATAACAATAACATAATTAACTCTATTAGTATAAAGTGCAGATACAAATGAAACAAATTAAAAATTAAAACCACACCATAAAGTTCTAATCCTGTTTCCCTGTGGTCCATTGTATCACATTTTTCCTCCTTCTTGTAAAGAATTATTTTCATGACTCATCCTGCACTCAGGGGCATATACATACATTTATCCAATCAAATGTAATCAATGCGATGAGCTAACCATTATATAAAACCTTGTCAGTTTGGCATGTAAACTGTCAGTGGTGGAGCAATTGTTATGCAGAAGAGGAAAAAGCAAAGACACCAGGTTTTAGGATTTTGTCATTTAGTGGGTTTAGGAGAACTGGCTTAAGATGCTGCTTGAAAATGAAAACTAGTGCTTGGTTACAAAATACAAATCTGCATTTTATAAAAGACCTATAAAACACCTACACAAATTGTGGTTGTGGTATCAAAATCTTGTGATTATGACTTAATAATCACATTTTCCTGAGACAACAAATGGTGGCCCTAACGCAAACATTATGTGCAGCTCTAGTTCAGGTCAGGTCACTTTTGAGCTGGTATCTTTTATGTGGAGCAATGGACTTACACAATTAAATACTGTATAAGCATCATTTGTTATCCCAATATGAGGAGATTTTGAAGTTTTCCATCCATTTCCTTAACTGTTTATCTTGTTTAAGGTTGTGGATAAAGTCATGATCCAGAGAAAACAATGGTTGAAATATCCAGATAATGTTAGAATCAAAATGCTTTTTTCTGGAAAACAGAGTAAAAAAAGTAATTAAATGTTTAGTCGAAAATGAAGAGAAAACAAAGTTCCACAGCCTCAGATAAGATGTTAGATAAAGTGTTACATTTGACAAAAACAAAAACATAATAACAACCAAATAATTAAGATTATTTCTTCCTAAAATATCTGTGCAGTCTGGTCAATATTGTGGTTATGGTTCAAAGAGAAATGAATATAAACTGTGTGTTAATCTGATTGTCACAGGAAGCAATCTCTGGTCGAAAGCCAGATATACTACATGACCATTCACCACCCCGACATCCAACCCCTAGCGGGCATTCAGACCTAAAATAGCCATGCATTTATACAACACAGGGGGCTGCTTTGATGTGGGTGGGGGGTTGTTTGAACTGGTAACAGAGAGACAATGAAATCTGGGAATTGATTTTGATGAACAGATCTGTGAATTTAAAGGCTTATCAGACACACATTACATTACATTTATTTAGCTGACACTTTTATCCAAAGCATCTTACAATAAGTGCATTCAGCCACGTGGATACTACCCAAAAACTGCAAGAATCATGTAAGTACTGTACATCAACTTTATCAAATATACTGAACTGCTTCAAGTGCTACATTTAGAAACAGTAACTAACAGAGAAAGAGGTTTTTTTTCTATGGGCCAAGGTGCGCTTTGAACACATGAGTTTTCAGTCTGTGACGGAAGATGTGTAGAGTTTCTGCTGTCATGACCATTGTGGAGCCAGGACAGCAAACAGTTGTGATTGTATTGAGCTGTAGCTGACTGTAGTCAGTCAGGGACAAGAGATGAAAATAAACTTTTAGCTATACCTGGTACAATACATGTATTGGGCATTGTTCCTTCTAAATAATCAATAAAATAAATAAATAAATTAGCTAGTTGCAGTAGTCTAGGTGTGAGATGACACGAACCTGGCCCAGAACCTGCGGAGGACACGTCCAACTATTTTATCTTTTATCACAACGATTGCAAGTTAAAAAGTTAAACGGCATTCAGGTTATTACATACTGTATTCTACCAGGAATGTGTGCTTGCACGTATTTGATTAGCCACCGTAACGCCTGGTGGGATGACGCAGTGGTAAAAGTTGAGCCAGGTTCAACTGTAGTTGTGTTGTTATACTGTTTTTTTTTACTGTGTTAACACCCATGCTGAATGAGGAGGCTGCGTTTTTTCATGCAGGGCTACTGTCAGTCTGAATGCGGCCTTACTTTCCACTTCCCACTGGAGATTTGCATTGGATGTAAATCATACACTGCAGAAACTTCCAATATGAAGAACAGCTAGACTGATAATTGAGCCAGACTGATATATTGGCCGATATTAGCTTATTGCAGATACATAAGTATCAGTGTATATGTCGGCCAATAAGTAACTCGAAACTGCAGTACAGAAATGCCAGACTAGGTTTGAAGTAATTAGGAAACAGTGTGTCCATTACATAGTTTGACCAGAGACCAGAGAAAGGTTTATGTTTACACTCCGCTCAGTTTGTATCTTGGTCACAATTCTTCCAAAAATCAGGGATCCATATCAAGATTGTTGTTTATGTTAAAAAAGAAAACCCACTATTGGCGATATGTCATTATTGAATTTTTTAACTCCCAAATACTGATATCAGTATCAGCCTCAAAAATCCAGTATCAGTCGGGCTATTATATCAACATCATTTCTAGGGATACTTGGCTGCCTCACAGGTGTTAGAGAAACCAAAATAAAAGCTTTCTTGTGGTGGCTATAGCTTGAATTACTATTGAAAATATCCAGTTGAAAGAGTAGCTAGATGGACATGTATTTACATGAAAAACAGCAATGGTTTGGAGTAGAATGATTGATTGGGCAGTAAGGATGTGGATTCTTTAACCATAAGGAAATCATGGTGGCCCTCCAATTTCCTTATGGAGCCTCTTAATAGCTCTTTTGTAAGCCACAATCAGGGGGAGGAAGCTGACTGATGCAGCACACTGAGGGGTCAGATCACAGAATCATATTGGAAAGCTGAGCTAATCTTGGCAGCAAGGTCAAACCGCTCCCAGATAGCCACCTGCCTTTGAAATTTGCCAGTCTCTAATTGAAATGTTGTGATAAATTTCTTGCACAGGTCAGATGTTATGTGCTGCCTAAGCAAGGGTCAAGAGAGCAGAGGGAGGTTAGGCTGGGGCTGGAGAGCGGGGTGGGGGGTTCTCCTTTGGGATCCACTCTTGATCTTTATAGTGTGGACTTATTTGTTGAGTGGAGATGATGTGCTCAGCAGAACACAGTCCATCCTCTTCAAAACCAACAGCCTGCAGCTGACAGCATCACGCCATGATTCTGATTCTGAGGATCTGATTCTAAATAAACCTGTGTCTATATGTCTTATGAAAGCACACCTTTGAGATTGAATGAAGAATCATTACATGTGATAACAATGTAAATATTTACAATGCAGGTTTATTATTTATTATTCTAGGCCTAGTTAGAAAACCACCACCTCATAACCTGAGAGGTCTGATGGGATTGTAGTCAGTAAGCAGGTCAGAAATGTGGGAGGGGGAGACAAACCATGAAGTGCTTTAAAGACTTTGGGTTCTATTTTCCTGCACAAGTTCAAACTCCGCTTAGAGGATTTTTTTTTTTATGTCATGCCACTATCAATCATGTCTTAAAATCTTTGTTGCTGTGGCTGTCTGTGGCTGTTTGCACCCTGTTTCAGGAAAATAGAGCCCTCTGAGTAGAATTTTGAAGTTGATGCTGTATTGCTGTGTTCTGAATGAAGTGGAGCCTTCTTTTGTTGGTTTGGGTAACCCAGCAAAGAGCAACGGTCTAACCTGGTTGAGATGAATGCATGAACCAGTTTCTGAGAATTAGCTTGAGATGTAAATCCTCTAACTTTGGATATGTTTTTCAAGCTATAATAAGCTGCTCTACGTATGTTATTGACATGACTTTCAAAGTCACACACCAAATTGACTCTGAGGTTCCTGACTTGCTCACTGTCTTCCAGAGACACTGAACTGTTTCTTTTCTCCTGGCAGCTACAGGTATGTCAGACTTGACATCATCATTACAGTTTAGCTTGTTTATGCTGTAGGACTGATATCCTCAAAGGAAATATGTTATGAGTTATGTTTCCTAACAACGTTGCCAAGTAGGAGCATGGTCCTAGGATTGACCATTTTTTGGAGTTTGAGATAAAACAAAGAAAAAGATTCCAAATAATTCATTTTTAACATTCTGTTTCAGCTGACTGAATCATACGATACTCTTCATCTAATTTAAGGCTGGATTTTGTTCAGATTACATATAATGTAATATACATTATATCTTATTTGAACACAATAATAGCACAGACATCGCAATCCAATCTCATCCTGATTTGATGAAATGTCACATTCAAAATATCCAGTTGAATTGGTGCTGCTGAGGTTCTGATTCCACCACTGCTATGTGCTCATTTACTTCCACTCTGTGCTCTTACTTTGCATGACAAACTGCTTGACTGCTAGACTTGAGGCCACCATTCAGATGTAAATGAAAAGTGTGCCCTAGTATTTGGAACTGACATGGTCAGACTGAGACATTCTGTGGCACAACTGCCTTATACGGCATCAGCTGTGACATCTAACATGATTCCACTTTTGTGATGCTGATTGAACTGACTGCTGGAGATAAATGAACAGCTGTAGGATCCTCTAACACCCATAGATATGTGGATGTCCTCTAGGTCTGGTGGGGTATAAACAAGAATGACACACATGGAGAGACCCAGCCAACAAGACCAGTGGCCACCCATCAGGATTGATTGTAATTTGTTGTTTAAAGGCTAGTTTGGCCTGTAAACTGTCAATGGTGTTTTTATTGTTCTTTCATATAGTGGGTTTAGGACAACTGGGTTAAGAGGCAAATAACAAAACACTTGCTTTAAAACACAATTTAGCATTACATAAAAATGTATGTCAAAAGTGGCTGTCATATCATCCTGTACTGGTACTGGTTACTTTGTCTCAGAATAATGAGAGCATCATTTGTTATCCCCATATGATGAGATTTTATCCACGTCCATTCATCCATGTATTTTCTGAACTGCTTATCCTGTTCATGGTCAAGTCATGATCCAGTGAAAACAATCACTGATATCCAGATAATGCTACAATTACATTGTTATTTCAGGATGACAGGAGTAAAAAAAATAAATATGAGCACCATTTGTTATCTTGAGATAATTACGGATAAAGATTGATAATGTCAGATAATTTAGTTAATTTGTTATTCCATGATATAATTCATTAATATAAACATAATTTGTTATCCCAACATAAAAAGTAGTTGTGATGTGATAAGAGAAAACAAGGTTTGATAATGTCAGATAACATTTTTGTTCTGTAATCCCGTGATAACCCAGTGTGATGCAACTTTTAATTTGATGTTGATATCTTGAAGTAGCGTTTGTCTTGCAACATAATGTTTTTGCCTTTATTGTACAGCTATTAAAAATAAAAAATAAAATCAACCTCAATGATCAAAATGTATACAGTGCAACTGAAAGAGCAGGTATGTGGTAGTGTATGTGCATATCATGTTACCATGTATGTTGTCATTTGCCAAAAAAATAAATGCCAAAATGTAGCTGTCCTTATCCAAATCTAATTATCTCATGTTAGTATCTAGATAGAAGTCCGGTTATCATTTGCCTTTTGTACCGTTGTTTTTGTGAGTTATTATTAAATTGTATTGTAGATGTTTACTGGATTGTTTACCTATTTACTTTTATTATGAGTATTAATACTAGAAATAGAGATATGAGAGCACATTGTCACTTGTTATGTGAAATGCTATTGAATAAACTTAAGAGTTGACAATGTTCTGGAGCAGCTTTTTGTTGCTTACTGCCTCTCTTTTCAACATCAGTATCTCTGAACCTGGAGTGTATAAAATACAAACACAGTACAATACATAATAAGACAACAGACACCAGAATCCTCAAACTGGACTGTGTTGAATTACATCCATATTTTGGTAACTATGAACTGTGTTGAGTTTGGAGGAAATGCTGGGATTTAGGGCCACTGTTGGACACAAAAACAAAATCAGCAAGAGTATCTCTAAGACAATCAGGTTGATGTATTTTCCACTTCATTAGTACAATCCTCTTAATAGACATGCATGCTGGGGAAATGATGCAGCATACTGTATATCAGTATACTTCCATTCCTATGATTACATTATCCAACAAACAAACTTTCCAACACGATTTTTAGAGCCTTTCTCGTTTTATTCAGTCTGGTTGGTGTATTATCAACGATATGTTTAAAATGAATTAATTAATTAAATTATACATGTATATCATACTTCATTAGAAACACGTTATTGTGTTAATTTAAAACTTTCTGTATTAAGTATGATTCGGTCACTATGTAAGAAGCAAAGAGGTAGTTTTGTTCTTTTCTTTTTGGTCCTGTGACCTTCTAACCTTATTTTTGAAATCTCTTGTTGGTATTTTTATTCATGATGTATAAAAATCCCTGCCTTGATTTATTAGGTAATTCTAGGCAAGACAGTTGCAATTCACATGATAAAATCACTATTTTACCAACTCCTACACAGTGGAGTATTGAGCTTTCAAATTATTTGACACTTGACAAGGCTTATTATGACAAAAACATTCAGAAATATTTACAAACTTTTATACATAACATAGCAGTCATATAACATATAGTACATGCTTTTGTTTGTATGGTTCAATGTAGATGTAATTCCCTGGTAGTCTTTTTTGTACATAGGATAATACTTTAACAGAAAATCTGCTAGTTATTTGTTTGCTTTATCGAGTTCTAAACACACATGTAACTGGATAACTGTTTGTATCCTGATGACAGACACATGACACATGAGAGAGAGCACTTCACTTCCAGCTCACCACGGTCAAACAAACAGCTCAAACAAACATCAAACAGGCAGCCAATGACCCGCTCAGATCCATCCCCTTTGACACAAGCTCTGACATTATCCATAAAAAATAACACTAATCCCCTCTAAATAATCCTAATCCTGTTCAAAGAAAGAAAAAAAAATAGAATAAATCCTTGAATAAAGATACATCTGTCAGTGGGGAGTGGGGGTGCAGCTATTTAAACAGAGCTGCTATGGAGGCGGATGCATGTCACCCAAAGTAGAACAATTGGGAGAACAACTCCCTCATGGCCCATATTCAGCCTGGAAGCCATGTGGCACAACAAAGCCTGTTCATCCTGCTGCCGACCTCCTCTCGCTCTCCCAGCAGCACATTGTTAACACTCAGCAAGCCTCTGTATTGACTTTGTGACCCCTCTGTCTGGTGGCGGTAGAGCCACACTATTAGCATCCCTAAAAGGAGAGAAGCAGGGAGTCTGTCCAGCTCCAGGCAGATGGAGACATTCTTGTCTTTTGTCAAATCCACCACAATTTCACAACCTAGTTGAATGACAGTATGGCCAGGCTAGTTAGACACACACACACACAGGGGAGCACATTCCTTGTCCCCATTATTAGATTCAGTGTATGTTGATGTTGATTACTGTTCTAATTGGAAACTCCCTCTGTCTCTGTCTGACATGCATGTTCAAATATAGCCTTTGTTGGTTTGCTTATCATGTTTGTTTACTGATACATCCCTTAAATTAGCCTGTTGCATGGCTTTAATAACAAAATGTCAATGTTTCTCTGTAAAAGAGAGTGTCTATCATTACTACATCAGTATTCCAATACAGTGTAATATAGTCATGTAATATAGATTACAGTGGCACTATTATTATTATTATATTATTATATATCTGGAAGTTATGACGACTGCCTTAAGAATGCAGTGGTTTATTTAGGAACCCCTGCTGAGTGAACAGGTTTTGTACAAACACTAGATTGATACACTTTGAGTTCTTCTCAGAAAATAATAATGGAGAAAGCCACAGCATAGAATAGTTGAAAGAATCAAGACAGGTTCAATCACTAACTGCAACAGTAAAAAGGCTCTTGATTGTCAAGGTTCCTTGAGTATTCCTGAAGGATCTTTGAGGAGCTCTTAAAAAAACCTTCAAAGTGGTGTTAGGGCAAAGGGGCCAGTATACCTTTCCGACGTTGCATTCCCCCCACCCCACCCCCGAGGGAAGTCAAATTTCCACAACCATGCTATTTTTTTCCTCAGAGATGACTGTTGCCCAACACACTATCTCTGCAACATAAATCATGCCAGACCAAATAACTAGCTGAATCTGTTGTCCAGTGGCTGACTTGGCTCATCCCTCACATATCAAAGGGACACTGTGGGGCATTTTTGTAGCTTCATTACAAAACAACCTGGTTAAAGAAAATTATATTATTTATCAGACTCACAAAAAGTAAGAACAGCCACTGTGGTTGGAAAGCACATGCTAATGTAACAGACCTACTGACCTGATGTAAAGTGATTCACAGAGAGTGAGACAGATGACTCAATTCCTCTCAATTGGTAGACACTCAGGCTTTGAGTGGTAGCTTGTTAGTAGGACTTGTAGTAACAGTAATGGCAATCTAGTACATGCTGTTATTAGTCCAACTACAGTGGGACACACAGGTTTCCTCATTCAGATGGTTGTAGACAGGATTCATGGGATTAAACATCTACTAATGCTGTTGCTGTTTTCACATGATAGTGGAATAATGGAATTCAATATAGTCAATACAGGCTTTCTGTTCACAGGTTTTCATTAAATATTTTCACTTCATAGTAAAAAAAAAAAATCCATTCCAATATTTCACTCCGCATACAGAATGTTTACAGTTATATTGAAAACCAAAAACAAAATATAGAATCTACAGTATAAGACAAGGGAACATGTAACAGAATCTAATTCCTCCCTTAGCCTGTCTCCTCTGATTTTAATCTGCCACTCATCTAGCTCCCTAGCGAGCCTCTAATTACATCCTACAACTTGTGTATTTGTGCTGACCTCTGGGGTGAGTCATCAATCTATCAAAGTGTCTGGCATCTCAGACCCAGTCGGGCTGAGGGTCGCCCCACCCACATTTACCATGACAAGACTGTGAGCTAACAGAGGAGAATCAGGCTCACAGAGGGACCCATTTAATCTGGAGGTGATATTCACAGTAAGAAGAGGTATGACCATGCTGGGAGATTCCACTGATCATTCTCTTATCAGCGGACTGAAGTATGTTTTGCACACAGCTAATCCTATCAATAGCATAATGCCTCCCATGCATGAGGAGATACAGTATCTCCAAATGTGTAGACACACCTACACATTTAGCAAATGTAGGGGCATCTCTCATGTGTCATGGGTGCATCAGAAAATGTACTCTAAAGACTGGGCATCATGCAGCATCATCAAAAATGAAGGTGCAGGAGGAGCTCAGTAAAGAGTACATTTTCACTAGCCTGATTATCATGCAAATCATCAGACTGATTTGCCATTTCATTTCACTTCATTCATTCCACCTGACATCGTGTTCAAATTAGCACGTCTGTTTGGGAGGGTGGGTCATTTTGTTTTGCCCTAACCAATCAGTAGCAAAATGACATATCCATCCTGAAGACATAATTTTCAGTCAATGCAGCAGCTATGGTAGCACTTGCTAGGAGCAGTATTTTTCATGACAATTGAATAAATATGTTGATTTAAGAGGTGTTACATCTGTAAGCTGACTTACAACAATATGCACAGCTGCAAACATCTCATCCATGGTTGTTAACATTTTTGTGGCCATTCTTCTGTCTGTATTTTTCATGGATGTTGCTATAGCTAACTATAGGTAGATGATGACCCCATTCTTAATCCTGCCCTAAAAGCTCTGATTGGCTGAAGGAAACAGCTGTCAATAGGCACAACACCAGACCTATTTGAACCTTAAAACTATCTAAAATGATCCAGTTGGTCTTATAATTCATTCTCAAGAGTAGAACAGAATCGTATACTTTAGAGTACCAAAACTTCTCTGGGGAAGTACACTATAAACATAGATGAAGGTACCCTCGTCAGTTTTTGAACCCTTACCTATTATACCTTCCACAATTTGAAATATGCAGTTCCCACTGCACTGCAGTCCTTGTTGGTGCTAACTCCTAGTTTTGGGGGAGCATACTGCTAGCATCCGCAACACTAGCATTTCCTAGGAATACAGCCTGGCCTGTTTCCAATAGGAAGTCAATGCGGTAGATGAGTCAGTGTAGCACAGATGGGCGTCTGAGACTCTAACCAGCCTGCTATGGTCAAACTGTTGTCCTGAGTGTCTACAATGATAAATGGCTGTGTCTTTGATTGAGATTAGTGAGGTGGGGCCCGGGCCTGTTTGATGAACCAGAAAATGAAATGATTACTATTGGGCTTCTATCGACTGCACTGCTGGTGACACTCTTGCTTCATCCCAAAGGTTAATTGGACTTGAACCCAGAAAATCAAGAGGTTAAGCAGGGTCAGTGTGACAGCAGGTCCTTCTGGGAACAGCCCTCTCAAACTGCTGCTAATCAGATTTGTTAAGGGGCTTTCCTTATGATAATGCTTCCATGTGCATCTCTGTTGTTGCTGCAGCACACTACAGTATTGATTCACATATAATAACATTATCCTTGCCAACTGCAGGAGGGCAATTATATTCACTTATTTGCAGTCAAGAAAATGTGGCCTCCCTGCTGTTTTCCTGATATTTCTATTGGTGTTTAGCGACCATCTATTGATGTTTGTGTGCATGGCTCAGACCTTTCTGATTGAGTCTCTGCATGAAGAAAATTGAATGCTTTTCTGATATTAGGATGTGATTAGGACTTTCAAAGAAAACGTCTGCGGAAAGCATGATTGCTATTGGCTCAGCTGACATGATACAAAACTCTAGTGATGAGAAGCACCTGTGATACAATTACCATCAGCGAGGGATAAAGAATGCCTGCACTTGATTTATTGTATACTTACCTTTCAGTTTACACTAACAGGAAGATGTGTGTGCTTTGCTTTGACATTATTATGATTGGAAGTGCAGTCAATAAAGACATGTTTAGAACAAACAGCATTACAGAGTGACTATTGATGTGAAACCTGTATGGAATTTTTTATATATGTATGAGATTAGCTGTTCACAAAATGCTAACATACTCACAATGACAATGCTAACACATGTTCACCATTGTAACATTTGCTATTAGGACTAAACACAAAGTACAGTTGATGCTAATGGGAATGTCTTTAGTTTGGCATGTATTTGGTCATAAACTCGCTAGACGAAAAGTCAGGGGATCCCCAAAAAGATTACTATTCATTCTGTGTTCATCCAGTTTCATAACAACCCATCCCATAGTTATTGAGACATTTCACTCAAAACCACAAATGTCAACGTCATGGTGGTGCTAGAGGAAAATTAAGGGATCACTTAAGTTATTTGGATTCATTGTCTAGGAACCATGAATATCTGTACAAAAATGATGTCCCAATCCATTTCTTAAATGTTGAGAAATTGCACAGGAGAAATGAAAACCTTGATCTGCTTGTGGCGCCACATAAAAAGTAAACAGAATTCATCCTATGAGTGTCTGCACAAAATTCCATGGCATTTCAATCTGGATCAAAGTGGAGGACTGACGGACCAACAGGCCAACAGACCGACATTGCCATCCCTAAAAGGATGCCATGGCTAAAAGGTTAGTCTAAACTGACTCTAAATAACAGCTCTGTGACTTATAACAGTCCAGGGGGAAATAAAAGGTGGAAATAGTAAAAAGCGGTTTCAGCATAGTAAAAATACAAGTAGAGAATAGCTAAAAGAGAATAATAATTCCTGTCTACTGTCAAGTTGCACGAGATACCAAGCTATAATATCAGAACATGAAGTAAAACATTTGTCGATTTTTTTTTTAAACTTAAAACTACTGACACCTGTTCAGAGCGCATTATCTGTTCATATCTGAATAATGTATTCATATTCGTTCCAAACACACATACGCACAGCAACAGCATGTGGAGCAGTTATACATTGAAAGTGGTGGCAGTAGTTTTTAAGATGTAGGCTTTTCTAATCTAGAATTTAAGAATAAATTATGCTGCAATTTCCTGTAGCAAAATCTTGCTACCTTGCACTCCCTGTCTTTTGCCACATGGCAAAATTCCCAAACTGACATTACTCAACAGTGAGTTGAAATCTTGCAGTATTAATGAGAACTATAATGCAATCTTCATGAATGAAAGATGTTGCATTTCCATGTAATTTTTAAAAATAAAAATGTCTTGTTTAAACTGAACAAGCAATTTTCACCTGGCATTACTCACACTTTTTTCCCTAGTCTGTATTTAGTGGCCCTAAACCAATACATATCAATGGTGCAGGTGTTAGCTGTAGCAAGATAGAAACATAAACCCAACCATGTCTGTGTTTGTGTAACAGCCCAGAGTCTGACTGATCTCAGAACTTTCCAGGAACTTCAATTCTTTGATTATTTTCCTTTTGTCTCTTTCCTTTTTTCTGTTGTGTATAAAGTCAAAAAGCCTGGACAGGTATGATCTTTTTTTGCTCAAGTTGAAACAACTCACACGGACATATCATCGCCAATTCATGCAGCCCAGAGTAAATTCCTGTACATTCATGCCCACTTGTGTCTTTGTATTGACTTTATATATATATTTGTACCACCTTTAAAATTTGCTTAGTATCCAACCTCAGTATCCTCAGTATCGTGTGTAGGCAAGGAGCTTATTTACTTTATTTCACCACTCATTTTCAATTCCTTCTGCATCTTTCCTAAAACATTCCTCCCTTTCCCACTGAACAGGCACTCTCTCCACCTCCCCTCTGTCTCAACCCTTCCTTCTTCCTGCCTTCCACGCCTTGCTTTCCTCCCTCTCTGTCCTCTTGCTGCCATGTACAATGAGATTGTTAGACAAGCGTGACAAGCTGACATGTGGTTGGATGCCTTCAGCGCTGCCCTGCCATGTGTGAGGATTCAGTCTGATGTACTGCTTCAAGACTATTAGGAGAGGCCATTGCCTTGATGTCTCTTAACTATATTAAAACTTCCTTTCCATTCAGAGGAAAAGGTACAGAGTGAACAGTAGGTCCTTTACACAGCTCAGGTGTGTGTGTGTGACAACAATGAGATCCTAAAACACTGAGGGCTAAATGAGGAAGAACGAGGAAACACACACTCAAGAAAGAATTCACTGAGCTAGTGAAATTGTTCTACCAAAAAATAGATACTTTGTGCAATGGCAGAACTCATTATAATGCTATGAAGGCCGTTTCTGTTGTAGGGAGTTTATTCTATTTAACTATTTAAAAGAGAACCATCAAGACAGAATCACAAGCTGAACCAAAGCTGGTGCTCCAGGAGAGTTCTCCCTTTGAAGAACGAAGTGTAGACACACCATTAAATATTCAACAATGTCCATATTTGGCTCCCTAGGGAAAATCTAACCAAAACTGAGTGTCTTTAGGGTCTGTGCCATGAGAACAGCATTTGACAGCATATGTCCTCATCCATCACTTCAACAGCTGATATAGCTGATATACATGTAAAGATGATCCACAAACACATTATGTGTACAGTATGTCCTCACAGCTGAGAAGGCTTTGATAGAATGTACAGTGTCATGCCTCCACTCCTCACACTGAAGCACATACAGAGATACTGGTATCACTGACCATGCAGTAACAGCAGGGGTAGGAGATGAAGTATACACACTTTTATTACCAGTTTTTAAACTTTATTTAAATGATATTTTTGCAGTTAGACAGCATGACCACTAGATGACACCATGAGATAACCTCACTTTTTACATTTTTTTAAATGTTGTGGGTTCTATTAATATTTATATTTAGTACATGTATAGTGTGATGGTTTTCTGTGTGCCAGTGCTATACATAGTAATATAACAGAGACAACCGTTACATAGTGGCAGTACTTTGCAGCCTGCTGCCTGCCACTGATACATGTACATCATATACAGGTGTAAACACTGTGTTGGATGATGACTGCTCAGAAGCCAACTGATTTTGCTCATCAGACTCTCATCAGACCACAGCTGATATTATTAATCAGTAAGAACAGACCCAATAAAGCTGCTCCTTGATCCTATACTGTATGTCTCCCTTGTGATAGTATGGCACAGTGGAATAGAGTGCAGACATACTCTCTATACTGTACAGGTAAGTGTATTGATGTGAGGCATATAGTTACTTTATAGGCTTATGAGGACCATCCCTCCCAGTCATCAGTGGGAAACCAGGTAAAAGGAGGACCCCATTAGAATAACATTATATAAACATCTAAAATAAGCTCTTCCATTGCAAAGAAAAGGCGTGATAAACAAGAGCTCAGCCAAGCAGAACACATGTACTGGTCATCTCTGCATTATGTTACAGTCCTGTGTATTTAGCTGGCCTGTGTGACTGCCAGGTTAATTTTCATTGTCCTGAAATACAGAGCTAGAAAAAGGTTACATCAGACAAACACACGAGTTGTGGAAATTAAAGCAGCGTATTTATGCAGGAATCTGTACATGCAGGGTGCTTCAGGAGCTTAAGCTCTCCCAATCCCTTTTCCATTCTCTGAATGTGCTGCATATAAAGCAATCCATTAGTCTTAGCTTTGCCAGAGATTTTAAGTGGACACCTGTCCATTAAGACCATCGTTCAGCGGCGGCTCATCTCTCAAATTATTTGCCCTGAATTAAATTCTCCCAAATGTAATGGAATGCATATTTATAGTATTTTCTCCCCATTTCTGCCATCCACGACAGTCCATCTTGTTTTATCACTTTTTAAAAAAGGAGCTTCTGCTTCATATTAATATTTTGTTCCATACCACTGCCCTCAAAAGGCCAGTGATGCACAGTGACTGCCTGGATCTGAGCTGCAGCTTCAACGGCATCTACACAAGCCAAACGTGATGTGAATACTCTCAATCAGACAAAGGATACTTCACAGTTCTTAAAGGAAAGGAAATCAGAAGGCAAAAAAATGAAGACACACAGTAGGTACATATCCAAAGAATATTTCACAGGACCTACTGTTCTATGATGCTTCTGAAACTGAGTTTACACACCTAGACGCAGACATTTTTATGCACTGATATCCACAATCAGTTGATTCCACATATTTTATTTACTGTGAACGGGTTTCTGTTCATCCTGCAAAAGCCTCAAAGTGTCATCATGCACATATAAAAGAGATGACTGTATTTTTTTCAGTTTCAGTGTCATAGGGGTTGATGTCGGGATAAATTATCTTGGTCAACCCAAGGCTATGCTCAGCATGCTTTTCTGTATATTGTTATTTTCAGAATAAGTTGGGCTATTCAGGAATGACATAATTTGGCATGTCAGTGGTACCATACATGATCTTGGACAGTTTAAAGTTTTACGCAGTTTAAAATGATTTGGGTTTTTTGCTTGTATGTCCACAGGTTTTCTACCACAAATATCTGTGTAAGAATGGTGTCAGTGAACCATGCTGATGGGACATTCTGGGCCTTAGAGCTGTCAGAAAATGTATACGATAGTATGAAAAAAAAATCTGATTATTGTTGATTTTCACACTCCTGTTCTCTGTCTTGTTCTTATGGGATGAATATATATTGAGATCTTTAGTGAATTTATGGACGAAGAATCTTAAATAAATAAATGTACATCCTTGTTGTGTCACAGAAAGGAGGAATGCTGTTTGTTCTGATGGATTATCTATCATTGCAAGTTTAAAGTCTCGTAATTTCATTCCATGGTGTAGTGAAATGAATGGAAAACAATGGCTGCCTGGAAGGAAGAAAAAAAACACATTCACCAATTTATAAGCCTTAAGAAAATGGTTATTAGATGGTTTCACAAAAAAATCTCCTTTGTTGAATCCACACGGTCTGTTCTTTTTGTACATATCAAATGAAAAACATTAATCTTCTCACAGATATGTTTGCTGTAAGATCAGGCTGATAGCTTCCATGCAGTATTCCATGACTTGAAATGATGATGACTTGTGAGGAACAGTCAAACCATAGGTGTGTGTGTCTGTGTTTGTGTTTTTGTGTGCATGTATACAGTAGATCAATTGACACTTTGCATATTAATCAATGATAAAACATAGACACCCACGGCCTCATCTCTACAGCGCCGGTGTCGCCTTACCAGGGTCTAAATCAGGAAGGAGTGGCCGTGAGTGATAAGATCGAAGGCCTGCTGGTTCCTCCTCTCTCTGCAGGGTTTTCCTCCGAGCACATTATGGCAATGAGTTTGAGGCTTAAAGGGCCGGTGTGTCAGCCCCAGTGCCAAAGGCATAAGCCCCAGTCATTAAATCAAGCCTGAAATTAATTAAACAAAGCCCAGCCTCAATCACGAGAGTGCCAGCCAATACTGAATGCTAGGGAATAAAAGGTATTGTTTTTTTGTTGTTGTTTTTTTCTTTATTTCTGATCTTTTTAATGAGTGCAGTGTTTGAGGGGTGAGTGTGCTCATATCACCATGTTATTTGTATACCTCATGCTTCACATTAAAGCTATGAAGCAGCATTTTGATGTCATGTTTGTGTAATGTAACATACAATATTTCCAGCTGGAACACCAGAACACGACAGGAGGAGGGACTGTTCAAAAGTGGGCAGCTTGCATCACAGCAAATATGATTAATAGATTTAGTGCTTTTTGTACCTTGCAATTTCTGGTTTCTTATGATTTATGAAGGGAAATGGAAACATGGTTTTAATTTCACCAAAACTGATGAAAGAAAGAATGATGGGGGGATTTAAAATAGAAGAAGCTTATACATTCTGACCAAAAAAAAAAAAGAAGTTATTATGTCCAGTATATACCTTACAGACAGTATGACAAGCACCAATACAGCACAGGTTGTCTTGGGATAAATGGATTGGGACAAAAGGTGGCTAAGAGAGAAGACTGTATGAAGAGTGAAGACAGCTAATACCCTTACATACATATTATATATGGACTGGTGCACTGGTACAATTACAAATCTCCCATTCACTGTCTTGCTGAGTTGATAATTATATGTTTTTGTTAAAGTAATTAACTGCATCATTATTTACAAATAACTATGTGGGCTCAACATGTGGAATCACATGATAAAGAAGACTTTAGTTAGTCAGTGGATATGGCCAGTGCACATACTACTGTCCACCATGCAGGCTCAACCCAGGCCATTGAATAATGGTGGGAGAGTGGTGGGGGGTTGATGGATAGCTGCTAACCACGGGGCCTGAACGCCTCACAATCCAGGTATAATTAACAACAGCTATTTAATCGAGTGGCGGCTGCCAACGGAGAGCAGAGGGAGGAGGCTCAGACTGTCTGGCCTGGGAGGGATTGCAGCTTTGTAGCCTCTGCAGGATTTGTTTCACCTCTTTGTCTGCTCAGCCTAAGTGGCCTGACAGGCAAAATGTCTCCCGACCTGGCATTGTTATCTGGCTGAAATGGACCTGGTCCAATCGCATGACAAGCCCTGTCTCGGTTCAAATATCCCCTCCCTCTGCTCTTTCTCTTTGTGCACATTCTATTTGTTGTGATCGCATACAATGTATGACACGCTACCAGAATATAGCAGAACCTTTTTTCTACCAGCCTCTGAAGGTCAGGAGAGAAAGCACCATACTGAAGAAACTGAAATGTGTTGTGCTTTACCAAATTTATTACAAATTATGGATACAGTAATTACTGTTTGTACTGATGCCGTAGTGTTTATTAATGTATTCTTCTTCCTTCCATTCAGTAAATATTTTCCATTTACTAAACTACAGTATAAAATCAGCTTTCAGAGAGCAGACACTTGAGTTAGGTAATTAGGTAATTAGTAAAAGTTAGGTAAATTATTACTTTTGTCTGCTTTTATTGTTGTCAAAGTTGAGTTATCATTGTGCAGTGTAGATTGAGTTTAAAAGTCAACAGTGGCACACAAAAAGTCAGGAGAGTTTGAATGCTTCCACCCGTGGTTTGCAGTGTGAAAGTATGATTGAGGCAGAACAACCTCCTTCAATTAATCAATGGTATTGTGAGATTTTTAGCAATCTCTGCATGGAGGAATTAGGAGCAGAACACTTACAGTATATTAATAGGAGAGTGATGATGGAGATCTCTGAACAACTTCTGCCTTCATTGCCACCTCACACTGTGAACACTCGTAGGTTACCACAGATTCAAATACTATAAATAACACTTCTAATCAAAAGCTCCTATGATATGTAGATGATATACTTCACATGCAGGAGAGAGAAACCTTTTCCTGTAGGTACAGTACAGCAGAGAAATGAACTAATGTAAGAGAGCTGATTTTCTTTTCTTTTGATTTGGGGGTATTATTATGATATTAGTTCATGTTTCATGTTCAGCATGACATATTTGATGTGATCCTGTCTTTAGCTGGTCATCTTATTTGATAAATGTCAATAAATGGAAGAGCATGTACAAAAAAAAGCTCTTTTCAGCATTCCCCTCTTGGTATTGGCATGTCTTTTTGACTCCCTCTGTTGTCTTTGTTTCCTCCCTTGTTGGGATTGATTCCTTTAAAGGATCTAAGTGTATGTTTGAAACTGTCTTTGATTTGTCAGCAGGTGGGATTATCATGCAGAAAACACTGCTTCGTTTGTCAGGAGGGGGTGGGGTGGGGGAGGGAGCGTTTCAAGTTACACACTTGGAAAACAGTTACTTTCAGGCCCTGTTTAGATCCATGATTACCTCCCCTGCACAATCAAAGTAGTTATAATGAAAATGCAACAAATCACCATAGAATCCTGAGCCTTTTGTCTGGCTCACCTCCACCCCACCCCTTCCCTCCATACTGAAAGAATGGCTCTGACATTTCAGCCTGGGAGTAGAGAATAGAGGCAGTTTGTAATGTGTGCAGCCTTGCCTTTTCTTTCTCCCCTTGTAGTAGTACTTAAGTGTCATGTTAAGCCCAAGGCAGGGAAGACTCTCAATGACCTACTCTGGCTCACAGTTTGTGTTTACTGTATTCTGTGGTGGCTAAAGCGCCAGCAGAGCCCCGTCTCTTATCAGCACATAAAGTCGAACAGATTGGAGACTCAAATTTCCCCTTCCAGCCAATGTTGGTTTTCCATTGTCTGTGCCTGACAATAGTTTCACATACTCTGGAGCTTGAGTTTCTCTCCTCTTTATTTTGCTGCATATTACCCTCTGTGTGAGTGCTGGGTATTTGCAAGCCAATAACAGAGTTGCCCAAAACAGGCCCCTTGCTGGGTGCTAGGGATGCCACGCTGTCGAGGTGAGTCCTGTGTGAGCTGTCAGTGGAGTTGCTCTACAATATATCTGTTTAAATAGAAACAGGAAGAGAAGAAAAACTGATGTCCTCTAATATGAAACTAACAAACACTGTTCTTCACAGAATGGCACAGAAAACATTACATTGAGAGTAAACTTTATTTCAATGAGTATATGGACATGTACTGTATTTATTTTAATCAGTGGAGGAAAAATACATTTACTCAAGCACTGCACTTGAGGTACTTTTCTTGAGTATTAATACCACTTTATACTTTTACTTCACAATATTTCAGACAGAAATATTGTACTTTTTACTCCACTACAGTTATTGACAGCTATAGTCACTGGCTACTTTGCAGATTAAGATTGAACTTTTCACCAAATGTATGATCAGATTTCAAAATACAGTATGATGCATTGTGTATAGATTTAAATACCCAACAGTAAATAGAGTAGTTAAAATTAGCTCCACCTTGACCAACTACAACATTAAAATGCTTATATGTTAATGCATCTGAAAGGGGCAATTCTGCATAATTAGCTTGTACTTTTAATACTTTTCATTATTGTCTAATCTGATTTTAATTTTCCAGATATTAGAAAATACTGAAAAATACTGAAAAATGCCCAATGATCTGAGTACTTTTCCCATCACTGAATTTGATGCACGTTGAAAATAATCTTAGGTTTTGTCTTTGTGTTTAAGGAATTCAAGGAGCACTTTCACACCAGCTTTTTTCAGGGACTTTAACCTTTAAGAACTAACTAACATCATTCTTCATTAAATTTGATTGTAATTGTAATTTGACATTATCCAGGTTTATTTCTTAGTTAGATAATTGTTTCAGCTGATAGAGGAGCATACATTCAATTGATGAAAAATATGAAAATAACCAAAATTGCAGATAAGAAATTCTCACCTAAAAGTGGCAATATTAACTTAACTTTATCTTAAACCTAGACTGAAAGTGGTTTATGTACATTCATTTTTTTTCTCCTTTTCATTAATGATCGAGTGTAGAAATCATCACCCATTCATGTATCAGACTAATTCACTCCTGTACAACAGGTGCAAATTGTTCCTTCCATTCATGTTTCTATTCAAACTCCATATTTGACTCATTACTCTATTATATGACAGTAGCAGGTTGGATTATCTATGGTAGTGTGCTGTAGTACTAAAGAAGCAGTGGGGGGAGCTATAATGTTAGCCAGTCTGGAGAAGTTCTGCCTGCAGACAGGTTGGGCTGGGGGTGAGTAGGGTCAGGAGACAATGCTAAACAGCAGATCAATGTCTTTTCCACATAAATATGCATGAACATATTTTATCATGATTAAGACTATTACCTGAGTTTCACTGGAGGGCTGTCCTGTGGCTTCAGTGCTGCTAGAAAAGTAATACATTCTAATAACAATGCTGAACACATGAGATTAGTTTGGGAAATTTGGGGTCTAAATATGGTAATGGAAAGCAACTACCATAAACTATAGGTAAATGATTTACAATATTGATATTGATGTACAGTCTTTCTACAATAGAATGTTTGCTGTGGGGTAATTTGATTAAATCTATTAATTGAGGAATATGCAAGATGCAAGCACAAAACTGAAATAATAAAGGTCTTGAAACTAGATTGCACACATCATGACAGGGGCTAAAGATTAAGTCATAAACCAGGACTCCCTTATCATGTTGATACTGTGCTTTAATGGTGCATGTTCTCGAACACATTTTCAATTAAATGAACACAAACCAACTGACACACAATAAGCCTGGAGCCCTTGGTTTTGGGGCCTTCATAACATACCGTTTGAATATGTATTTTTACAAACAAGCCGGATGTTGACCATTGACTCAGTTTTCAGCAGTTTCTCTTGTTCCTTGTCACTTTGGTTTTATTCTTAATGCTGGTATGATGCGTTTATCCAATATTATATTGCTTTCTTTGTCTTTTTTTGTGACATACTTTGTAACTGGTATTTCAATGGTATATGAAGTTCATATTATTATTCAAATCAGTTTGACATCAAGTTTTATATTTCTGAAACATCCATTGACCACACAACTGTTGGCTTCTCCCTCCTAAATGTGATGACCCCTGTCTCACCCTGTCTTAAAGCTACCCTGTGGAGTTTTAGACCAGTAGTGACGCTATGAAGCAATGTTTTTGATGACTGGGTCCCCATTTTGGTGGTAGCAATGCTACAGCAAGGCAGAGAGGCAGCGGAAGACTGCTAGCTGATGTAAACATGGGAGTAAACCATGCAGGTTCCAAAAAAAAAAAGAAGAATGAATCCCACAAGGTTGAGCTTTGAGTGTGGTCTGGATAGTCTAATTTCCTGCCATTGTGGTAAATGGGTTGAAACACCCACTACAACTGCAGTTCTCACCAACGGTAGTTGTGTTGGGTGTTTTCCCCCCAGACCCGCCTTTTTCACCCCAACTTCCAGTCTGGTCATTCAGAACAGGTAAGAACACCTTGCCTTTAGACATAGTCGTACAACGTGTCATCCTTGTTTACTTGAAGCAGACTGAGGCATGAATTGGGACATTGTTATCACCACAAGAAAAAGACTTAGGCAGGGGGTTGGGATGGATGGTTAGACGTACAAATTGTGTGATAGCTTAGAGCTTGTAACACATAAAAAACAATTATTTTTATGCAGTATTTAGGAAATTCCTATGTTTTGTATTGACTGACCCACAAAATCACTTTTTAGGTGTTCATGATTAAGTTGCAGAGTACTCACTAAGTACTGTTGTAAACAGTTGTGAAGACACCTAAACAAGTCTTTGTTCTCCACACACTCTCACACACACAAACACACCTGCACACAGACACTTTGATCAGACACAGACACTCTGGTTAATCAAAGGCAGTAAAAACAACAAAGTCCAAGCTGCAGGTTGGAGTGCAGCTTCCGAACAACACACAGCATGTACCTGAACACAACTGAGACACACAATGTCATCCACGCTTCTTTTTCTGGGTTACTGTGGGCTTGTACATATCCAAACATGCACTGGATCCTAACTATTGGCCCAACATTTCTGATACTACACAAGAGATCAAAATCTGTAAACCCTACATAAGCTTTCCATAAGGCAGGATTTTAAAACTCTGCAAAGGCATCGATATAGGAATCATTGTCTTCTCTGATGATCATGAGGTAAACAGTGGATTTAACACAAGGTATTCTACCTGGAATGTGTACTTGCACATATTTTGGCCAATCACTGTGTTGTTGGATGACAATGGAAAGCACAGCGTCAAAAGTTGAACCAGGTTGAAATATTTTGCCAATCTACCCTGTGTTTTCCACTATTTGTATATTTTTTGTAATTTTTTTCTTTAAACCTGATTTTGACTAGCCTGACATCGCCAGACCAATTCGCAAATACGAATTAGTCTGGAACCTCTCGATTTTCAATTTCTAAGGGGCGTTATGAACGGGCGCAGGCCAAAAAGCCTCTCTTAACCTCTCATCTCTAATCTGATCAGTGTACATAGCATACAACATAATACCAAAGCAGATTATTGTCAACATTTTATTGTAAAAAGATAATCCCTCTATGTGTTGCCATGTTGTTACCATTGCAATTGATAAAAACACCTTTGTTGGTCACTAGACTAGAACCAGAACTACCTATGAGCAGGCATTCCATTATTCATCTTTGTGTGTATTTGTTTATCTGACCCTACTCATTATCTGACAAAGGAAATTGCCTGGAAGTGTCAGTCAGTCAGTTTGTTAGGAGTCCAGCTAGACTGAAGCTGGAAGCATGTGACTTTATCCCCAGAGTTCATGGTTCTTGTTCTATCTTCTATCAGTGGTAAATGTTGGTTTTGTTAAACCATGAAAGATCCTTCTCTAGCCTTAACCAAGTCATTTTAGTTACTTAAACTTAACCATAGAGGTGGCAGATGAGAAAACTTGGAGACTATCCTCACCAGAAAAAACTACTGCACTGGTCATTTGGTCAGACAACCAATGTTTACTTTTTCCTGATAAGCAACCTGCTGTGGTTGTGTGAATAAATACTGTTGTATCTGAGAAGCAAAGGAGGAAGTAGTGTATTGTTATCGCACTGTAAACCTCGCAGGAAGCAGGCTGGGGTGGAGGTCAGGTGTAATTTTGGTTGTACAAAGTGTTTGTCTTTGACACCAGAGATCCTGTGTAATTATCATTGCAGCTTTTAGGGGCTACAATGGTACCTTGAATATTGTTTTTATTAGCCATGCTAGTGGCGTGGCTCTAGGGATGGCAGTGTCAATTGGTCGGTCGGTTGGTCCACCACTTTGGTCCAGGTCCAGATTACCATAAAATTTGGTATGGAACTTGTACCATGACTGATGTGTTTTTGAAGTCCATTAGTCCACAGCTATGAATGGAGAATAAAAAAGCTAAAAAAAGCCTTTAGTTTTGTTTTTATTATGTCTCCATCCTTAGTGGTAAATGCTCATTGCTGTGATTTTGTGTCCGCATGTTTGGCGTTGCTGGGAGCTGAATGTTTAGGGAATGTTTATGCAGTTTGAACGTTGCCTGTTATCACAGCTCATCTGCTGTGGACTGACACTGCTCCACAATCAGTTTAATGTTTAACTGGGGATGAGACCTGGGGAGTAAGCACTCAGGGATAAGTCACTCCTCACACTTCATTGTGTTGCTCCAGCTGTTCCCTCTGTCCAAACCAGTGTTTGTTTGATGGCAATGAAACAATTGAGTTGGCAGGTTGCAGCCACCAGTAAAAAGAAAGGCATCAATCACGTTGTACAAACTCCCAATGCTAGGTCTCTTCCTGGTCAACTGAGAAGGGTTCAGCAGCCGGCAGTCCTCGGCCTGCCTCTCAGCCCACACTCACCACACATGAGATGGTATCCAACGACACAAATATGACCAGATGCCTTATAGACAACTTTATAACCTTGGAGCTATGCATGACACACAACAATAAAATGATGCCATAAATGACATTTCATCTCAAAGTGAAGCAACTGCCAAATACTGTATTTGGTTTAACATGTGAGTGACAACAAGTTGTCATTATATAGACCTAATGTTAACTACTGCCAAATGATCAATTTTCACTTTAGATATCAATTCAAGAATGGCCATCAAATGTTTTGTCGAACAGAATGTCAAAGCTGCAAGTATAAATAGTGGATATACTGATATACATCAACACAGTCTGCATAAGCAATTCTGCCTCTTTATTTTGTTCATTTTATTGTTAAGAAGCACATTTTTCATATTCATTCTTCATTTAAAAACAAAACCTGAAAACCTGAAATGATACATTAGACTGGGTCTGGTGTTCCATGATAATCTACATGCTGTTTCAGTGACATTTCTTTCATGTCATTTGAAATCTTAGGCAGGGAATACTGAAATACATACGGTCAGATTTAGAATTGAGTTTTTTAGCTGCTCTGTGAAATTCTTGTACTGCCAAATTTGATCTATTTCATTCCCAAAATAATATTTGTCTTAAAAGATCCCTTTTGACACAGATTCAAGCTTATGACTGATTTTCTTTTAAACGGCAACACCACCCATTTTAAATGTCAAGATCAGTTTACTAATCTTGGTTAGTACTACTCAGCCTGTGAGAACAGTTGTAGAATGTCTTCTCTGGCTGGAGGAGCTTTGTCAAGTCTGAGGAAATAATCCCGATGATGTCATAGTGATGTCATCAAGGTTATCTCTATTTGGGCTGGGAGACAAATTCATAACAGAAAGCCTGCATAACAAACTGGAGGTTTGGAGTTTGAAAGACATGGGCAGTTAAAAGGCACATAGAGTGAAACTAAAACAGTATTGTGTTGCATTATGGGAAATGTAGGATCCAGCGTTTTTGGAGCCATACTGGGCACATACTAGAGGCTGAAAGTCAGGATATCTTGGCCACAGCTGCACAGATTTTGACAGATTTATTTTATTAAACTGTTTCTTGTGTATTTCCATTTTATGCTACTTTATACTACTCCACTAAATTTCAGCAGGAAATATTCAGTTTCTTACTCCACTACATTTATTTGAAAACGTTTCAGATTAAGATTTTAAATTAAGAAAAATATAATAAACTAATAAAATACAACACATTGTTAAAGATTAAGCCAGTGGTTTCCATCCTTTTGGGCTTGTGACCTCTCGCAACAAAGCAGTGTGAAGTCGGAGCCCCTTGTGACATTTCTATGAGTTGTTAGCAGTTCCACCAAAGAGTGATTTTTACTCTAAACTTCTCACATGGTCTTATTTAAATAATACTACACATTTGCATAGCAGAACTTTGTTTTTTCTTCTTTCCTCTACCATTAATCATCTTATGACCCCCCAGATTTATCTTGTGACCCTTAGGAAGGGGCTCAACCCCTAGTTTGGGAACCACTGGACTAAACTACCCAGCTGTATATAAAGAGGTACACCATATAGCTACACCTTGACCAGCTAGCATCAGCATTAACAGCTGAATAATGTCATATGTAATACTGTAATATATCAGTCACAGGGATGAAGCGAGTACTTTTACTTTAATACTTTAAGTACATTTTGCAGCTAATACTTCTGTACTTTTAGCAATGGAGTATTTTCACATTGCTGTATTGGTACTTTTAGTTAAGTAAAAGATGTGAATACTCCTTCCACCACTGGAAGGGGCACAGAAGTAAAGCACGTCTGTCATATTTAGAGGGAGATTAAGACAGCACCTGACTGACACAGAGGGAATGAATTTGTGTTGCTGCATTCCAGCTTTTATGGTGCTCTGGTTTTATTTAAAGTTTGGGAGGTGTAATAAAATCTTATCTTGCTTTCACTGTGGACAACCTGGCTCTAAACTGCTGTCTCTGGGGCGCTCTAAGTGTCTCCCTGGCCCATAAATGGCAGGCCTGATTAGCTTAGCAGGAGAACAAATCAATAAAAGCTAGCTGAGCATGGAGCAGACAACAACATCAAAAATGTTAAAATGTTGAGATTTATAAGTGGCAGGAGGGCTTGTTATTATGCACTTCCACAATTGTATGGATGATGTGTCTTTTTATAATGTCAGATTGGCTGATTTGAATGAAGGTTTTTATTTAATGCTTGAAATGACAGAAAATGACAAATAAAGGTAGAATTTATAAAAACACTGAGTTTACTGTAGTCCCTGGATTTATGAAGGAATCCATGCACTTTTATATTACCAGTAGGAGTAGGTGATAACATACAATTTGGTTTTGATATGATACCAACCAATAGCCTGGTTCCAGACCTCCGAATCACTGCCCATATCTCACTTTGCTCAGTGAAATAGTTCTGGTGTTGTGCTCATTGACAGCAGGTTCCCCAGTTCGAGAAAAAGTCAACCAATTGGAACTTTGTTGGCAGGATGTCTTCTGTACACACAGATATACCTGGCTACACAATGGGTGAATAAGGTGGAATTCACATAGAATCAGGCACTGCGGCGAAAACGCAGATTTTCCCATTCATTTGAACCAGGGTGCTGCGTTCAGGCTGCGGCGGTGCGGGCCGCACGGGGTGCTGTAAAAAAACGCAACCCGACGTCACACTGCGGCAGCCAATCACGCTGGCGATCAGACCGGCAGAAGCCCAGGTGAAGAAGAACTTTGTTTACCTGTAGCATTGTAGCATTAGCTGTTTACCTTAATATTCCGCTGTTTACCGAGCAACTGTGAAGATGGAAGAGAGACTGACTGATTGGCTCCGTGTTTACAAAACTTTCCCAACACCTTGAAAGTCTATTTTTATGTTTGTGATCCGTCCCAATGGAAGGTCTATGGGTCAAGCAGGACCGATCAGGCAGGGCAGGGAGATGAAACACAATGCGTACGTGCAGGTTTATTCAAATGAATGGGCTCCATCTTGAGGTCCAGTATCCAGTTCTTATAATACATCCATGAGTTACATCCATAAAAACAGTGACCACAAAAATTGGCAACAGGCGTGGATGAGATGAACGCAGTTAGTCGACAGAAATAACAACTCTTAACTCAAAAACAGTTTCACCACAAGGTCCATTTTAGTAGCTGTTGTGGATCTCAATATATTCTTCAGATTTTAAATGAAAATTTTCTGCAGAAAAAAATACAAATTTGGGTTAGGGTTATTTCCACAAATGAGTTTCTTTTAATTTCAAAATAAGAGAAGATACGGCAGGTCTCTACAAGAATAACAAAGAAGAGTGATTCTTGACTTTTGAAAATACTTAAAAAGTTTAATTTATATTTACTGGGAACATATGGAAATATTACTTTAAGAAAATACAACTTTAAGCGCTCGGTTACAGACAGGAGAACTTCATTTTTTGCAAAGTATTCATTTTTGAGGTAAACAGTGGCTCATTGCTGTCACTCATGAATAGAGAAGTCTCAAATCTAAAAATGATGATTTCATAAGCTGCGGTAAAGTTGCAGACAGAGAAACAGAGTGATTCAAATGCCTGCAAAAAGAGTCCAATCAAAGAATAAAAGGCATTTAAAATCAAGTTGTTGCCCTCTTCCTGTTGAAACTTGCTCAGTGAGCCAGTGTTGCTTCTGTCAGTGATCTGTCACTGTCTCATAACTTTCTTCAGTTTTGCTTTCTATAAGAGAATGAGAGGAGGAAATGAGTGTCAAAGCTGCGACTGAGAGCTCAACATCTCTGCATGGATCCCATGGTGCAGCACAATGCAAATCCAACTTCTAATCAGCTTACTGTATAAACAACTAATTAGCCCTCCGCCAGCCTCTAATGATGTGCTGACAAACACATGGAGCGAAACACTGGAGCTGATAAACAGCAGGAGCTGACAATTTATTCAGACTCTTATCTCAGTAGAGTTGAGACAAAGGCTTGATTAGAAACAGTTCTGTAGAGGAAGGGCAAAAGTGTGGGGGAGGGTTGGAGGGAGGAAGTTGGTCTTGACATGCCACCTATATTAGAGATATATTGTCTGGACTCATTAATGAAAAAAGTTTCTAATTCAAGGTTTATTTTTAATTACTTAAGACAGCTTTGTTTTATGGTTTTTGGGCTCCTAATGCATTTCAGATGAACTTGAGCAAATCTTTTATACAAATAATGCACCATTATGTGAAAGGAATAGGACTGTGTTGAGTGTGGTCTGATTCAGCTGCATTCATCGGTCCATTAGCAGCCTTAAGAAACATTGCCCACTTTGAAAAATGTGTCTCAGATGTGCAAAAAGATGTGTTGTACTTCTTTTATCTTCTTTTTTTACTCACCAACAGTTCCATATCTGGCCGTGCTCTTAACATTATTTCCGGCTCTGCTATTCAGCCTTTGTTACTTACAGAGACTCCAAACTTTCATTCTTTGCTCCGCGGTGATAAGAGGTTAACCTGTAACATCAATATCAGTGAATGACAGCTAAGACTGAATACTTTTATCAGTGATCTGTTCAGCATAGCTCTTTACATACCCCTTGGTTTTGTCTGCTGTGCATGGTGTCTATGAGCTACAAGTGCTTCACCCACAGTGTGAGTACAAGGTGGCTGCAGGGGGTCACATCGTTCAGAAATCCTCTGCGCAACTAAACCACATGTTTAACATCTAATATGCTGTTTGCTTTGCTCAAATACTTCTATACATTGAGTCAGTGTCACTCAGAGCAAATATGTCAGTGGAAATGTAGCTCTTTAAAATCAATCCTGTCAATTTGTCTTTAAGTTCACTCATCAGTTTTCCAGCATTTCCATTCATGCCTCTAAAAATATAGATTGTATACGCTGTTACCTGATTTTGACTGTTCTTTTAATTTATTTAGTCTTAATTCTCATTCTCATTTCACTTTCACATTCACGTTTCATTTTTTCTGCATCTGTTTTTTGTGACTCTCGCCTAGAAAGTTTGTAAATAATTGTAAATTAAAGGTAGCTACTCATGTAATAAAAAAACTGGAACTACTGGTACAGATGGATTTCAAATCTTTTGTGGACACCACAGAAAATGCGACAGGGACCTGGCGATTTTGCAAAAAGGGATGGGATTGTTTCCAGAATCGTCGGAGAGAGAAATAATGGCCAAAACTATTAAAATAAGACCAAGGAGTAATAAACTAGAAATTGCTGTCATTAAATTATTTGTCACATCATTCTCTTTTCTCGCTCTGTAATATACAGAACAGTAGTCCAACAGATGTCGATTCTGGTGCTTTCCTCCAAAATCAATTTGCAAACTTTGCATCATTGCAAATTCATTCATTTGGGTCACGATAATCAAACAAACAAACCTGACACTGGGCTGTTCAGCATCTATGGAGGATCATATCAGTGGCTGTGACTTATCAGAAGCTGTTTGAGGATGCCCAAAGAGGGGGGAGGAGGACTGGGGTGACTGAAGTCAGCCTCACATGTCAGAGCTCAGCTTCAGGGCCATCCTTCACTCTGCAGCATCACCACAGGGAGACTGTGGCTGTCACTCTGCAGAGCTGGAATGCTTCCTGATCAACTTTACTGCCACCGTGTGTGTGTGCCGAGTGTGTTTTATTGAGCAGTCCTTTTCACTCTGGGCCTATGTCATCTTAATGTGCAGGACCTGGTTGGCCCATTCTCCATGCATAAAACAGCCAATCAGAGCCTACGAAGAGCCTTGTCCCATTAAACATGGAGTGTTTCCTGTGCCCCCTCCCCTTCCCCACACACAGTTTATGGGTTTAGGCCTTCCAGCCATATCACTGATGAGACTCCAGGCCAGTCCAGGGGCCAGATAAATAAAATTCTGTGTAGATTCATGACTAAAAATGTGTGTACGCAGAAATATGCATATACATTCTTTTTGTCAGATTTATAAAGTTTGCCATAAATGGATGTAGAGACAACTTTAAACAGCTGTTCGCATATCGAAACTTGTGCCTGCTCCACCACTCATTAGACCTGTCAATGAGAAGAACAGCAAAGAAGTGCAATTTCACAGATTGTGTTGCATCGTCGAGGCTCTCCATCTGCACCTGAGCAGCTGTCATTACAAAGAAAATCACACAAGTAAAATGAAAAATGAGAAAGAGAGTCTAAGACAAAGACATACAGTAAATAGTGCAAAAGTTAAAATATAGGGGGGAAAAAATATAAAATAGAATTAAATTAAATATAATATGAAATATAATACTTTAAAATTATGTTTTAGAATGCTGGCTCAACTGCAAAAATAATAACACAATCAGTGAAATTGGTTAACACCTAAACAAACAATGTTTTACTACAAGGTTACCGTTTCTCACCTTATGTTTCATGTCCACTTTGTCATACCACCTGCAGCTATGTCAGCTAAAACCATGTGTACGCCTGGTCTGAAGTATGCGTCAGGTATGCACATTCTCACCACACATTTTTCCTTTATAAATAGGATGGCCTATAGGGAACACACAGTATATCACTACATGTATCTTGATGTGTTTTATTCACACCGAGAATCAAACACTGGCTCAACAGGCCACTGCACACATACCATGACAGATACTGAAGCCCAAGGTTTGTCTTTGACTTTGAGGTAGAGTTCAGCAACCCGAGTGGTGGGATGAGCTTTGGGCTCGGGATGGATTATTTTCAAATGTAACTTAATAAGAAAATGATTTCTCTCTCTCTCTTTCTCTTTGACTCTGCAAATCATCTGCGTCAATACATGTCATGTGCTGCAAGTAGGTACACAAAGGTTGTTCTACTAACCGTCAAGGCAGAAAATGTATTGTTTTGAGATTCTATAGTGTTACATGCTGGTAGTTGACTGAAATGTATATGTATTGTCACCAAACCTATGGCTCATTGGCAAGTAGAAGTTATATTGTGCTGGTGTGCCACCTCGCCATATCCTTGTTGGTCTGTTGCTGTCAGATTCAATATTTGTTATTTATTTATTTATTTATTTTATCCAAAAAACACTCATCAGAACCAGAGTCAGTGAGAGCCTGCAATGGGTGTGACTGCGTCCTCTAACACAAACTAACAGGGAAGGAAATGTGATTAGAAGAGGAATTTTGAGAATTGATTTGGCTCACCAGGACCCTTTTGTTGACTGTTGAGCCCCTGTCTTTTGATGTTAACTTCCGGTAGGTTGATCTGAAATGTCCTGGTAACCCACAGCAGATGCAGCATCTTTGTCTCATTCTCCTGTTTCTCTCTGCAGAAGAATGTCTGGTGTTTTCCAGTTGCATGGGTTCAGGGAAGTTGGTGACAGCAGTCGGAGGATCAGGTCGAAGAGAGTCGCGATATGGACCAGATGAGAGTTGAGGGAAGGTGGCGAGAAGGGGACACCAGGAAAGGGCTAGGCATAAGTTCTGTTGGATCTGAAAGATAGCACAGGGATTAGTATCAGCCAGCATGAGAAAACTGTCTACCAGTGTGACAGTAAGTTTCACCAGGGACTGACTAAAAGCATAATAATATATACAAATATTAAAACTAGATTTTGATGCAGGGCCTTACAAGACATGGCCTCAAGATTAGGTAATAATACAGGAGCCACCTTGGGGCCATTCTCACTTGAGTTTATACTGTGGTGCATATTACAAAACAAATATTTAAATAATATAAACTATTCAAATTACCACAAAGTAAATGTAGCTGGTGAACTTGGGGCATTTAATGGTCTGGTAACCCAGAGTAGTTGCTAATTTTGAAAGGTTGGTAATCCAGCCTTGTTTTGGAGGAAAATTGGGTGTTTTTGTAAGTGTGAGTTTCAACGTTACTACAGAAAATTATATATTCTCTGTCAATATTTTGCATATTTGAAAAGCAGTCTACAAATACAGGTAAGATTCAAGATTTTGAAAATACACCAAAAGATTTAATCTTCCAGCGCATCTGATAAACATGTTAGTCCATTATGTTTTTTAAGATATTTTCCATGTTATTAAATACAGTTAAGAGCATTGCAACTGTTCAAGTTAGCATCATTTGCAAAACAGGAATCTTTTCATTTGCTGAGATCTCAGCAGAAATATAATAATTGATCAAAATTACAAACCATGAGGACGTTTGAAGGCAGTGCTGATTACAGGAGAAAATAAGTGCTCATGTGATTGCAAATTCCAGTATTTTTGGTGTAGTCTGTATGTTAATTGACTCCATGCTGTGCAGGGGGGGCTAGCTTAGCTGTTGGCCTGGCTGGTCAGAGAGCTTTCCCAAGGCCGACAGCAGCAGTAGTCTCCTTGCTTTTGCAAACTGTCAGCCACACCACAGGTGTTGATTTATACCATTAATAATTCACAAAGTTGCTTGCTCTCTTCTGTGTTGGCCAGATGCCTCTCTGCACTGCCAGAGCGTGTCAGCTGCACACTAAACTGGGCATGTCACAGATGCAGAAATAAGACATAAATATTTTAGAAAATATACACCAGAAACAGCCAGTGGAACAGGCTGCACATTTGAGAGTACTGACAGGTTATAGTGGCCATCTTCTCTTTTTTCTTAAGGTGGGAGAAAGATGGAGAATCGTGCCATCCAGACAGGAAAGCCACATATCTCCCTGTTCCTCTGATTGCTGCTCTCTAATGAGCATGGCGGATGGTGAATCTTTTCAGAGCAAATTGTTGAAGACATCTGGCCAAGCTTTCTCTCTGATGCAGCTGAAATGTCCCTCTAGATGGCGTTGGCATGGCAACCTCTAACTGCTATTCAGCAGCGTTGTGGTTTGAAAGGTTTAGGGTCCATAGTTGAAAATCCATTTGGGCCTCTAGCAGAGCGCTCTGCACTCCACTCCCCAGGCTGGAGGTGAATACTCCCTCGCCCAAGGAAAAATAGATTCTCTTTATGAATTGATGGCACTCATGGCACCAACATGTCTATGTTGTTTGCTTTTGTTATAAGGGCCTTATTAGTGGTAACACAATGGAGTGGTTTGGCAATGGTAGTATCTTGAAAAATCTTGCCCTAATGGAAAAGTTAAGACGATTTTTGTCACATTCTTATGTGAGGTTCCATGTGAATTACTCTTTTTTAGTCTTGTTAAAATATAGAAAATTATACATATAGAAAATTGCAATAAATTGTACACTGCTCTACAATACTACACCCAAGTAGCTCTAGTGGTACAGGCACAGCAATGGAAGAACTAACCGTATGTGGAGAAGTAATGGTGGGGAGAGGTGGAGGGAGGAGTGGAGGGGGATGGGGGGCTTAGGTCCATCCCCACAGTTAGCTCCCCACAACAACACTTAATGACCCCTGTACTTCAGCTGAGATGAGACACTCCATCCACAGAATTATCTGAAGGGCGCTGTGTTTGAGAAAATTATCTCATCCTTAGAGACAAAATTGCAGGGAACTTATCATTACAATTAGCATACTTTGGTCCTTTGGCGCATTTTAAGTAGGCAAACCAAATAACCGACCATGACAGTGTTCAGATTCAGCAATTCAACACACACACAAGATTCATTAGCTGTTCTGCATTTGCTTAAACAATGGATTTCATTGTTACTGCACTGAGAACAAGTGCTAAATAATATTGCCATAATGAATTTGACTGTGAGGTCCCTCCTCTTTTCCTTAGAATAAATCTTAATGTATCCACCAGAAATACAGGAGAGATACAGCAATGAGGATTCTAAGCGCCTTTTGTCACCCAGAGAAAAAATGGTTCACTTACAGCACCACTAATCACTAAGTCTGGAGCCTATAATGATTATTTAACACCAGATCAATATGTAGAAAGAACTGCCTACTCATAAAGAGATACAGCATGTCACATTAGGAAAGGACCTACTTACTAAGTGCTGCACAGATCTTCTATATAATCTTTGGCACATTAAGGCTAGCAGAGAATCATCTTCAGGTATGAATTTTTATTTGGCATGGATGACCAAACATTTCATTTTTTAAACCACCTCACAGTTGAGTGTTCCAATAAGGTATACACAGTACTAATTTTGACAATGTGTTCTTCTTCTGTCAGTATACTAGGAATTAACACACTTTACCTTTTTGACAGACATTGGTCAAACTGTGACTTCAGAACACTACCGCCAACTGCAATTTTGAAAATGTTTTAACAGGGCCGAATGAACCCATTTGGACTGTGGGGCAAAAAGTAGCCCTTTTAAACGTCCATTTCTCTGGTTAAACCCACAAAATGAATGATATTCCTACTTTGTGCAATTGGCACACAGTGGAAGTGTGGTTATAATTCTTCACCCAGCTATTAGTTGGTGTCCAACTAATAGTGCCTATTTTAGAAGTATACTGAGTTAAGTAAATGCTGAATACTATATATGTATATATATATATATATATATGGCTTTTATCAAATCAAAATGGTTTTTTAACAGTAATTGAATTGTCATGTCTTTTATTTGATTTATCTAATGTAAAATTAAATGGTTTAAGGGATTTGCATGTAAAACAAATATGAGAACTAAAGAGAACCCAGTCTCATGCATGTTTCTAGTCCTGATAAATGTTGAAGTCAGTACACTGCACTACAGCTTCCAGATGAGCTAGAATAATGCTTTAGCTTTGTTTTCTGTTTCTGTGTTTAAATGGAGCTCCCAGAGATCCCTGCACTCCCTCTTTCGCTACTAAAATTTATGATGATTAATCTCTCAGCATTCAACCTTGACATGAGTTATTCACAGCTGAAGAGTTACAAATGTGCTGAAGGCATATGCATCACTGGCTCATGTGACCATCAATTGCATTTTCCCCTGACCTAATTGCCTTACATTTCTCCATATTCAATACAAATTCTCTTTGCTGCCAGAAGACATCCATTGTCTTGCCACTGTGCACAGACATGAAGATTGGTTCAAGATTCTGCTCATTATTATGTCTCTGCCTCTGACTATACAACACAGCCATGGAGCACGCACACACACACACACACACACGCACACACACACACGCACACACACCATACATAAAGACTTTGCATACATTCAGTCACCTTCATCATGCATTTGTCTTGAAAGTAAAAATTGGTCAACAGTAACATTGTCAACATTAGTAATTAATTGTTTTGATACCATCAATCCCATACTGATATAATCAATGTCCACTTCATCGAAATGGTTAGATGTCCTGCTCCTGGTATTTGGGGACTCTTTCAAGAGGTGGCACAAAGTGATTACTTTGCAAATCTCAAGTCAGACACTGAGTCCTGAAACAAAATAAGCAGGTCTCAGGTTTTAGACTTTGGGTTTAGAGTCCAAAATAAGCCATAATGTGTTTTGGACCAAATGTAATGCCACCATAAACACCAAAAGAGTAATAGTCAGTAGTATATCAAGTCAGGAATTTGTACTCTATGGTAAGAGCACAATTCATCCCAGGAAATCGTGTGCCCTTTGTGTAGCAAACCGGAAAGAAAGGATGTGGAGGCTGGGGTGGTGGATGGACGTGTAGCACATCTGGCTTTGGTGTGGGAGGCTAAAGTTTGGGTCGTGTCACACATCTGTAATTAATTCTTTGGCTCTTTTCCTGATCTTTACAATACCTTAACTTTAGTTTATTCTCAACTCTAACCATCCCGTAGTTATATCTATATCTATATTATCAAAGGGCAGATAATATAGAAAGACATAATTTTAAAAACATTGGCATTTGACCTTAAAAAATGTTGTCACTGAACATAATGTATTACTCTTCTAGGCTTGGAGTATATTTATGCACACAATCTTGACCTCATTTATATTCCTTGGAATGTTGCTTGTTAGATAATCACAGTGACTAAATTTCAACACTTTTGCATACTTTGACATATATTGGTCATTAATGAAAAGAAAACATTTTCTGCCTTTGTAAAACATGCAAAAATCCAAAGTGATCTTAGAAGGAAAGCAAGACGTAAAGTGATTTACAGTGGGCTGAAGCTTTTTTTCATAGGCTCTCCTACACTAACCCTGCTAAAGACATTCAAGAACAAATATTTGTGCTTTGTTGAGTATCATGAGCATGATTGTGAGGCAGGGTTTTTAGTAGCTCTCATGATTAATTAGATTGAAAATACTGTTTAGTTTCAATCAATGAGGCAATAGCTTTTAATTATCTGTATAATGTCACAGTCAGGTTGTCATTTGTTGTTTTCAATTGGTTGCTGTTGTCAAGAGGGCGGGTCTTACGTAATATGAGCTGGCCTGAGGGCAGACGCCAGGGGGGAGAGAGTGCTAGAGTAGAGATATGGACACCTGTGAGTGGCATGCTAAAGATTGAGAGTGACTTTTCGTTGAGACCATGATGGACATGTATGATAACCCTCATCCCTGAAGTATTTTGCTTTAGTTTCTGATGCAGACAAAAACTAAACAGAAATACTGTTTGTTAACCTAAATGAACTGAAACCAACCAAGCTCAGTGCACGGTTGCCAAAATGAGAGGAGGACCAGAGCAGACCTGAGCGGGCTGCCCCAGCCACAAGTGAAGAAACAGAACAAGTGAAGAAATGGTGGTAAGCTAGCAGGTAAGCTCACTTGCAGCAGGTAAGGCCTGCATCCTTTTCTTGAGTGGCAACCAAGGCATTCAGATATGTTGTGGCCTGGTAGCTGGTACAGCCATAAGGCTCAGTAGTGATTAAATCCCCTAGCTAGACTTAAAAACAAGTCATTTTACCAGCACTACCTGTGCTGTGACAATAAAATAACTCCAATAATCCCACCAGACCGCTATACTCTCACTACAATGTGATGCACATTTATACATGCCTGATATAAATCATAATCATGGTCATAATAATGCTGCATCTTTGTGTGATATTCAAGTTGTGGCTTTACATTATTTGTATGGGTGGGGTTGTAGCAGGCACCATTATATAAATCACGCCTTAGCAGGAATATTTGTTCTCATGATGAAGACAAATTGAAAGCATGTAACATGAGGGATTTCTATGTGCACTCCCTGTTATTTCCATCGTTTTTCACTGCATTTGCAGGTCAGTTGCTATAGCAACCCAAGCAGAAGAAGACTAGTGTTTAATTGATCCACTAATGCATTTAGCTGCACACTCACCACTAAGTTGCCTTTGTTTCCAGGTCACATTTTAGGGACAGGCATTTACATAAAAGCATTTGCTGTTGCCAGAACCAATCATTATCAGCAGTTTTTACTTTTTGTCCTTTGGCAACAAATGTGGTGTAAACACTGACTATTAAAAGCTACAATATTGCCTCATCAGGGAATTATTATAATACTAATGCTGGTGGGAAACATAATAAGTTTGGCAGGCCCTTTCTCCAAACAGTCAGTAATATGGGGAATGCTAATTAATAGTTGCATTACAAACAAAAGCAATCCCCAGGACTCAGTCACTATTATACCACTATGCCTATTATGTACTTTTTTAATATATCAAGTGCAGGGTACAAAAACATCTGAAAATAAGCCACAGAATGGGAAGCTAACAAAATTCTAAGAAATGAAAAACTGATGATCCCAAAAAGGGAATTCAGAAGTCTGGGTTTCAGTGGAATGTTTAAGCTTCTCATGTTGGTCTAAATACTGTTTCAGATGCTATTTTTCAGTAAAGTCCTGTATGATTTGTGAGAGCATGTCATTGTTTTCCAGCCCCTGCAATATTTCTGCAAAGAAGCTCAAATTGGATTAATAGTTTGCAAATTTTACCAATCAGCACCCGTTTCATCATAAAATAATCAAATTCAGAACTACTATTACATCAAATCAAATCATTGTCTCAACAAACCTTCCTTGCAAATATTGGTACAATGACTGGTGCATTATTTCCTGTGAAATCTGTTGTCAGGCATATTTACTCTCAAGATGTGTATTAGATGGCAACAAGCTCTGCCAATTCAAAAGTCTTTGTAACCTTTTACCTAACCAGAACCATCTGTGGCCTGATATCTCAAACCAAACATTTAATTAATGGAGCCTTTTTTGTACCAGTACTTGGCCTAGGAATATGCACATACTAAAGAACATTCAACTTCCTTGCTAGCTGCCTACACAGGCTACTGGCTACTGACTTATACCACCACTAAAATTTAGCTACCAAAATAAACATTTTTAAAGCAAAATGCACTGAATTGTGACTAGGAATAATCATCTCCAAACTCCACAAGATCCTGGAGGGGCTGGTGACTTTATTTGTCTCTCTTCTGACCAAATGTTTGATGCCTCCATCCAAGTCTGAGAACCTTTTTCCGGTTCAACTGCTTGTTAATTTGCCTGTAATTCACATCCCTCTATGAGACTGCCAGGATGTCCTTATGTCCTTCTCTTTATCAATGGCTGGATCTGCTTTGTGTCTCTTCATTCAATGGGATGAAGAGGCCTCAGCAAATTAAAAAAAAATGTTGTGGCCATCATGACACAAGTTGTTGAATTACACTCCATTGTAATAATATTTATATTTTTGAAATTAGAATAAAAAATGGGGATGGATCTGAAATATGTGGCGTGTGTCTTGCTAGTAATTTATTTTGTACTGTGATAAAATGTCAGAATTTGGAGCAACTCCCTCTGAAGATGAAGGTAAAGCAGTAAGCCACAAGGTGAGGTAACATGCTGTGGATGTATTTGCCCCATGTCACTTGGAGCCAAAAGACTGTGTGTGCACGATGTGACCAAATCTCACCAGCCATTACTGCAATTTGGAGAAAATTGACGGCATCACAGAGGCAGGCCTGTGAAAAGCAGAAAAGTGCAAGACCGAGTAATTCCCCTCAAAAACAGGACAGCATGAGCAGGTAAGTGCGTGGTGCTTTACAAATCTCCGGCAGATTCCAGTGTATACAGTAAGACATGAGGGGTAATTATTAATTATCCCAGACAGTAATGCTGGAATAGATAATTATGTGACAAACATGACATCTTCAATCTTGCCGCTAAGTGATGAATGTCATGAGGAGACTGCAATTATGTCATCTCATTCATACGGGAGTATGGTAATTGCAAAATTAAAAGCACTTCAGCTAATTTTGGCTTATTCCACAGAGTCTAGTCTTGAAAGTAGGCTTGTAATCACTGAAGCACAGAGGAAAAATAGACCGCTGTGCATATTTTAGGTGGAAAATATCAAGTATTTTGTCATCCCTGGGATAGAGCCACCAGAGACAGAGTGCTGACAGTAATGATTCAGATGTATAATGTAAATCAGCATGAAAAATGCCTTAAAGGATTTAAGAGGTGCAGCTGTAAGTATATATACCTTATCACTGGCAAATGGATGTCTATTATAGTTTTTTTGAGCATGATCACTGAGAATTTGTATCTACAGTGTTCCAGTGGTGTAAGGTAGTTACGACTAAGGGGCAAGGGCCTGTTCTCTACCAACACATGCCTGCACTGTCTATATTTACGCCCCTGCAGTGTTCTCACATCTGCAAAGCACACTATTACACTCAAATATATGCCTTTATTTTTCTTCCCTGTTCTTCTGGACACTTGACACAGTTTACTACAAATACATTAAACTCAGATTAGACTGCAAAAGATTGCAGCCATTTAATCACATTGTATCATTATCAATAGGCCTACAGATGAAGACTCACATGTTAAGAGCCGTACATATGCCCCTTGAGCCCGTTGATGTTGCATCAAGATGGTGCAAGCGGGGGAGGAGGGGAACAGGAGGGGACCTGATGCTGCAAACATGGGGACAAGGCCTGTTTCACTCATCCCATACTTCCATTATACCCTTAACTTAGTGGTGTATCAACAGGATTTGAACTGATGCCCCCCTCCCCAGGTGGGAACTTTACCCCTGCTTCAAGCAGGTGCTTGTGCAGTCCAGCACCCAACAAACTTATTACCCAACGCACACAAGTCTAACCCATAGCAGTTACAGTGAAGCTCTCACTTTTAATTGATTGAGGGTGCACACTTCTACAATGTCACTGAAACAGGGGGCTACATTTTTCTTTACATTCCCTTTATGCACCGTTTCTCCCGTAACTGAAACACTGTGGATCATATGATAATTTTCTGCTACTCTACTGCAACAACTCACCATTTGAAACTGTTTGAATGAGGGCTGTCACTTTCCCTCTCTATGTCTTTCTTGCCTTTCTGCTTTTTTAAGACTTTCCAGCTCAAACATTAGACTTCTTCTAAATGGTCGGTTTGTGCAAAGGAGAATTTTTGCCTTCTAGTTTTTAAATGGCACCTTTCATCACAACATGTATAAAACCTTGTGGACTACATTTAGCTGAGCGAACCCTGATAAAGCCAAACCCTTTTACACTAAAATCAATTAAAAACCAATCACTCAGAGCTTCATCGTGTGTGTAACAGAAATTCAGTTGCTATTGCAAACAAATGTGGACATACATAAAAGTTATGATTTTTACATCCACTTCTTTTTATGTGGATGTGTGCACAAGCAAAAAAATAAATGAAAAGTAATTTGATGAAAATACTGTAAAAATGTTGGCTGGTTGATGGAAACCCACATTTATTTGCATTTACTGATATTTTGGAAGTTCCCATAAGCACAGCACTTTGGAAGGAAACATAGCTAATGGCTGTGATAATAGGTTAACTATTTTTCTGAGCCTTGGAAAGAAAAAAACTAAATTCCTAAGGGCTTGATCAGCAGTGTTGCTGGGATAGAAGCATTGGAATAGTGTGGATCAAGACTTGAAACTGGGCACTTCACAGCCATTTATTAGGTGCAATTACATCTCAGCAACCCATGGTTAAGGTGATCATATGTTCTGTAAGTGCCCCACTCTTGTTGACTTCCTTTAAATGTCTACCTTTAAATGTCTATTTTTGGCAATTAGTTTCAAATCAAAAGAATCAATGAAAAGCAGCATCCATCTAGCCCACAGTCCAGGACATAAAATCAATAGCTTTCAAAATAGTTGTGAAAGCCAACATCAAAAAAAGGCCATTTACATCCCATACTTTTCTATCTCAGTGAAAGTGTGACAGTCAAAAAAGCCAGCTAAAATGAACATTGCTGTCCTTTTATATATATATACAAAAAAATGCTTCATGTTATGCTCCTTTGGTTTTGCCCAAAGAGCACTTCATGGCACTGAGGTGTCAGCATTAAGGAAAAGGCTTGAATTGATTGTGCAGTGAGGTGCAAGTGACAGAAGTTAAATGTATCCGCTGGAAGGTGTCTGTGATAGCTGCATCCCACTACCATTTTGTCATGCTGCACGGTCCAACTCCAGAGGCCGGCGGCTGCTATTGAGTGTCTTCAGGATCCTGATTTAACCAGGCATGTGGCTTTTTTTTGCGAGTTGTAGGGGCACATGGGATGCCCTGGCTGAAGGGTCCCAGGCTGATTGCTGGTTACTGGGGTTTGATTGGTTCTGCTTCTCTCCCCACAATGGGACTAAATTTATGGGACGGCACGTAACAGTGAGGGATTGACCATATTGTCCAGAGGACAGTAACCAAAGCAATGGATGAATGAGCACTTGTGATTTGTAGTTAGCAGAGAACTTGCCGTGATTGTAGCGACTTCTGGATTCTTCTCTTGTCCTCAGGAAATAAGTGGATTTTTTTTCATGTTCTTATCTCTAATGTTCTTTCTCCCTCTCTTTGTCTCGCTCCTATTCTTCCTTTCCCACTCTCTGACAGACTGAAATTTTACTACTTAATTCATTCTATTATTCCATTTTTACAAACTTTAGTTATTTTTCCATTAGCATCATTCATCAGCTGGAATAATGGTTACACCTCAAATTTCTTGTTTCTTTCCTACTTTCACGTTTTCCAAATGATCTGGTAATATCTCACTGTATTAAACCTACAGTAGCATGTATGTATTTGTTAGAGCTGCACATGGAAACAGCTCTAACAAATACATCTTTTCAATCTTTTTTTTTAATAATTTCTCAAAATTTCTGCCTGACATATTTGTTATCTTTGGAAAATATTGAGACCTTGTTTAGCAATCACCAGAGTTGTTATTCTTCCCCTGGGGACGATGCATATTCATGCAGAATTTCATGGCAATCGAGCCAAAGTTTTGGAATATTTGTAAATTGTTCTGGATAATATAGTTTAATATAGTCAGTTTCTAAGCAGAGCGTAACTGTAGGTTACATTGTAACTGTTGTTCTCTGAGTGAAGAGACTATCTCTCCACCCAGCTACATATTCCATATGTATGGGGAATGTCCCCACCTGACAGATGACGTGGATAATTATTTAAGACACACCAGTAGTACTGGCATGCACGGGTATATAAGGCACAGGTGTGCGTGATTGCTCTGGTTTTCCGTGATCGACACCTGATTCTGAGCGACCTCAACGTGGAGAGATAGTCTCTTCACTCAGAGAACAATGGTTACAATGTAACCTACAGTTATCTCTCCACCCAGCTACATATTCCATATGTATGGGGACTCTGTAAGACACTTCGCGAGGAAGCAGAGCAGTCTCAGAATCCTCAACCCCTTACCAGTGCTCCAACCATATACACAACCCAATGGCCCCCAAGCCCGTGCTACAAACGAACTATATACAAATGTACAATATTTACAAACCCCTGAGCTGGCAGGACAGCCAGGCGCTGTCAGCCACCGCTTTATGCCAAGGCCAGTGACCACAGGGGTGAAAGGGTCACTCAAGCTAGCTTGCCAGATGCAAGACCAACTGACAGGATCAAGTGGCACCCCCACACAGGACACCGACATCCCGGCCACCTGCTAGGGAACCATAATAACCACAACACCTACCGCTGCGTAGCACGCAAAACCAACTCCCCAAAGGGAGTGGATGCAGCCACATTCAGACGGTAGAATCGGGCAAATGAAGACGGAGCTGACCAAGTAGCCACTGTGCAGATCTCTGCCAGAGATGCCCCTTTCCACAGCGCCCAGGATGTCGCAATTCCACGGGTGGAGTGTACCCGTACTCCAGGCGGCACTGGCACTCCCGCCCCCTTGTATGCCTGCTGGATCACTTCTGTGATCTCTCCTTGCAGATGTCACTGCCAACAGAAACACTGTCTTGAGTGACTGTCAAGGCGGAACTGCAGGGGTTCTAACACGAGCGCTGAGTCTCCGTGCACCCTTCAAAAAGCATGCAATGAGGATACTACAGTCCTCTGAAAGCCTACACCCCCCCACACGGGCTGCTTTGATGGCAGCCACCATACCTTTTAGGGTTGAGAAAGCTTCCCCCCTGTCCAACTGATGCTGCAGAAAAAGCAGGATCTCCTGAGACCCACATGTGAGACGGTCTGCCTGGTTTGCCCCACACCACAACTCAAACACCTTCCAACGGTACGAGTACGCTGCCCTCGTAGATGGAGCCCGTGTACCACAGTGTGTGGCAGACCCATCGCTAAGAGGCCGGTCCTTTCAGGGGCCAAGCCCAAAGCCGAAGCCCCTGGGGAAAGGGGTGAAACAGAGACCCTTGGGATGTCTGAAAACCAGACCATGTGAGGCCAGTTTGGGGCTGTCAGGACTAGCTGCACTTCCTCTATCCGAATCCTCTGCAGGAGGGGAGGAAGGAGACCAAAGGGGGGAAACACATACAGAAGGCCTTGGGGCCACTGATGGGCCATAGTGTCTGTACCCAAGGGAGGGTTGTCCCTCCCCAGAGAGAAGAACAGGGAGCAGTGGGTCAACTCCCTGTAGGCGAACAGATCTGCAACCGCTGTCCCAAAGCAACGCCAGATCTCCGCCACCACCTCTGGGTGGAGCCTTCATTCTCCTGGGCTCGGGCCTCCTCTGGACAGGCAGTCCGCTGCCTGATTCTCTAGTCCCGGCACCTGTACTGCTTTGAGAGATAGAAGGTGCGGAGATGCCCACACCCACAGCTCGTGCGCAAGTCTGCAAAGGTGAGGGGAGCCAAGGCCTCCCTGCCTGTTGATGTAAGCTGCCGCAACTGTGCTGTCCGTCCTCAGCAGCACATGGCGCCCTTGCAGGTGTGGCAGGAATCTTTGTAAAGCGAGTTGGGCTGCCCTCAACTCTAGCACAGTGATATGCTGAGAAGCCCACCTGCTGCTCCAGCGGCCCCCAATTCCTGTGCCTTCGTACACCGCACCCCAACCTACCAGTGTCTGATGACACTAGTTGGCGAGATTGCTCAGGCAGCCCCACCAGTGGAGGGCCAGTCGCAGCCTGCGGGTGACCTGCACCCTGGCTTGCAGCTGTGTCTGTGGGTGCAGCCTCAGGCTGAGGAAGCACCTCTGTACTGGGCGCATGTAAAGAAGGGCTAATGGAACCATCGGGACCATTGCTGCCATCAGCCCCAGGAGCCGCAGGCAGAAATGTGCCAGGCAGGTCCTGAAAGCTTCCTGCCTTTCCTGTGTAAGAGACACGGTGGCGGTCTTGGAGTCTATAACCATTCCCAGAAACTGTGTGACTTGACACAGCACCAACCTGCTCTTCTCTTGGTTGAGGTGAAGACCTAGGCCCTGAATGTGCTCCAGGAGCTGCACCACATGGTGGCGAACCTGCTCTTCTGTCCGGGCACATAACAGCCAATTGTCCAGATAATTTAGAATTCTGAGTCCTTCTTGCCGCAGAGGCCCAAGAACTGCGTCCATGCACCTGGTGAAGGTGCGAGGGGCCAACGAGATACCAAAGGGGAGGACACAGAACTCGAAGATCCTGTCCTTGCAGATGAACCTTAGGAACTGCCTGTGACCCTCCCAGATGGGAATCTGAAAGTAGGCGTCCCTGAGGTCTATGGTGGCAAACCAATCGCCTGCCTGGACCGCCTGCTTCACCCTGGGAATTGTCAACATTTTGAACTTCAGGGGCCAGAGAAACCAGTTACCCTGGGTCATGGTTGAGACCACCCATGGGTCTGCGCCCAGGGTTGCCCAGACTATGCGACGGGCTGAGGCAATGCAGGAGGAGGCTGGGTTCTTTCTGGCATCAGGAGGAAGGTGGCGGCTGCCAGGAACCCCGGTCACGTGCCCTGCCACCTCGGGTCCTCAGGGGGTTGCTGAGGGCTGTCAGCCTGAGCGGTGGATGGCCTACGCCCATCCCAGCTGCGGCCAAAGGTACCGGACACCTCCCGAGCACAACGGTGGGCCTCCTGAGCTCGTTGCAACAAAGCACTGGCCTCTTGGCCAAACATGGCCGATGGCTCTACAGGTAGCTTCATTAGACAAGCTCGGTCCTCCTGCCGTAGCCTGGACTGCGACAACCACAAATGGCACCTGACCAACCACAGTGCAGCCATAGCCTTGCCAGCCACCCCTACCTGCTCTTTTATCAGCCTAGGGAGCATGAAAGCAACTTGCCTCATCCCCTCAATAAGCTGAGGGCTGTGATCCTCTCCTAAGTCCTGTGTAAGCTGCCACTGATGTAGTGAGAGGATAGCCCCCGTGTTAGCTAGCTGTACCTGGACAGCCATGGCTCTGTGCATCTTAGCCAACAAGGCATCCATCATCTTACAGTTCCTACTGGGGGTGCTTGCCATGCCCAGGACAGATTTTGGAGGTGAAATAAAAGCTGCTATAGCCTGATCCACTGGGGGCAACTGGCCACAGCAGATGTTCTGTCTATTCTCTGTGGCAGAAAGCATCCTGCCATCTCGGGAGAGGCGGGTGGCCTGGGAGGGATTCTCAAGCTGTCCCTGAACCACCCTCTCAAAATCAGGGAGAAGGGGAACGGAAAAGGGGGCTGGCCTAGCCCCCCCAACCTCATCAAAGAGGGAGGGGGCGGAGTCAGCCCCTGCCAAGGGGTTAATACCAAGGGCCCTTGAAGCCCTTTCCACCAGAACCCTTGTAAGGTGGCTCAATTGCATGCTGCGTTCACCGCCTTCCTCCTCTGGATCTGCCTGTGGCTGACCAGAGGGGAGGATCTCCTCATCTGTATCTGGGAACAATGATTCAACATCGACATCTTCCTCCTCTTTCTCTACATCTGCGGCCAGGAGGTGTGGCCCAGCTGCCATACCTGCTTTGCTCACCCTAGCGGATGGAGGGGTGGGGTCTGGGTCCAACCGAAATCCTGAGCCCAGCTCCCTTAGCTCCACCCACTTGGGACGTTTACTCTGCTGAGCTACTGGAGTGGAACTGGCTGGCCTTTTTCCTTTAAACAAAAGGCACCTTGCCTCCCTAGTTCGAGCTGGCATGATAAAGCAATTCATGCAGGAAGCAGGTTCCTCACGGGCTGCTACGGCGTGGCTATGGCCCAGTTAAGACACGCATTAATTGTGCCCATCTTCTGCGGGCATACGCACCCCACAGCCTGCACAGGAGTGAACCTCGGCCATTTCCATCGCCGGTATAGCTTCTACTGTATATCTTTATTTTACTTTTTCCTCTTTGGGCTTTAATGTGAAGGGAAAGCACACTGTGGTTTCACACCGAACAACGCCAGATTCCACACGGAGTTACACGCAGACGCGGAAGCGGGCACAGCCATGCGATATGCCCGTACGGTGCACCTCTATCACTCCTGGCAGACTCAGCACACCCTGCTGCTTATACCGACCACACCGGATTCAGCGGGCCTCGCCACACAATAAGCCTCCGGTCTGCTTGATGACTGCCAGAGCCTCAACAACCCACAAACAAGAGGAGACAGCAATCCAGAGAGGAGCTAAATGCCAGCTCTCATCTGCACCTGTGCAGTGTATAATATCTGTCTGTCTCGTAAGTAGATCTCTTCTTTCTTTTGTTTCTTTGTCATCTACACTTCCGCTTAGACCCACGTCTTGGACTGCTCAGTGGAGATCAAAAAATCAGAGCAATCACGCACACCTGTGCCTTATATACCCATGCGTGCCAGTACTACTGGTGTGTCTTAAATAATTATCCACGTCATCTGTCAGGTGGGGACATTCCCCATACATATGGAATATGTTGCTGGGTGGAGAGATAGTCGCAGTACGATAGAGAACCTTTAATTCTTCCCAAGTGTACTTAGGAACAACATGCAAACAAACTGCAGCTGTGAAAATTTTTAGGCACGAAAAACTACTTGGTTAGGTTTAGGAAAAGATCATGGTTTGGGTTAAAATAAGTACGTTAGTTACGTGAGTTAAGTTAGGTATGTAAGTTACATCACATGACTTACGACTTACGTGACTTAACTTACCTAAGTAAGTTAAAATAAATCAACATTTTCATGTCACGCAGGACACAAACAGCGGTCTCCTGGGAGAAAGGTCTGTGTTGTTTGACCCATCCATCCATCCACCCCAGCCTCCTCCCTACAAGGACTATGCCGCTATTTTTACTATCTCACCTGACTTCCTCCTTTGCTCCCATCATAATTACTACGGCCACTAGAGGTCGCCGCCTAACAATGTACAACGTAAAGATGGGTCGTAATAAGCTGCTTGCACAGACGACCTATAAGGCCGTATTTTTGGGGAGGACGGTCTGAATTATTGCACTACCAGTTCTGGAGATAAGGAACTCATTTTATAATAATCTGTCTTTGCTCTCCTGTTATCCAGTCCAGGCAACAGAGGGCCAGTTTCCAAGCAGGGAAGGTAATACTGCTCTTGAGATACTGCCCTACCTTTCCAATTTCCTCTACCTTCTGGAGAAAAATTAAGTTAATTAATTTGTTGGGAAAACACAGCAGTAAAATCAATGGCTCACGATGCCAAGCTCAATTTATCTCCTCCCTATACTTGCTTGTGAGGACTATATTAAAACATGTAGTTCAGAGCACAGGAAGAGACCACAATTACACTCTGCTTGCATGCTGGAGCTCAAGAATGTCATTCATGCCTGCTACATACATCTCAACCACACATGAGGTGCAATCTTTTTTAATCAAACACCATATTTTGAAGGGACAGGAAAAGGATTTGTGAAATGCTGGGTATAGGATTGTGACTGTATTTTTTTTTTTTTAATCTCACAGCGCCTTCCCCCTGTGCTCTTTTTAATCAGTACTGGTGTCACTCTTCCTATGGGCTGATTACTACAGTATTTGACAGTTTGTGTGTGTGGAATTAAATAGAGACGTGATTTGCATGTGACATTGAGGGTTTTAGTGCTTGAAATTGTATCTCCCTGGAATTAGCATGCAGACAAGCCTATCTGTAATGTTTGCGGCTGCTCTGAGAGGTTTAAACCACTGCTTTCAGGACAAGAGGTTATGTAGAGACTAGCCCTCTCCTCATCTCGACACTTACCTCCTTCGTTTGTACTGCGGAATTGATGCACTCAATAGTCCAGTAGGTTTTCTTTTAATCTTTCTGAATTGATGCCACTGCTTTTTGTCCACCTTAGCTCTGGGTTCAGAATAGATGCTATTCCCCACACACACACACACACACACACACACACACACACTCCAGTTTTTGCAGCACAAATGTACAACCTACAAGATGTGTAGAGTTTGTATTCCTTGGACCACAATAATCATGTAAGATTTCTTGAAGGATTTCTTTCTTCAATCAGACTTTTCTGAATTGGGAAAATGTTATCTCATTCTCTCTCAATCAATTCTCACCCCAAAGCAGCATTCAGACACCTATTATATTTCAACTCAATATGATGCTCTCACTCTAAATCAATTTTGTGCCTCAGAGGCTCACTTCACTTCTCAAAAAGGGAATGGCGAAACTCTCCTGGACAACCAAGGTAATTCTGAAAGGTTCTCGAATGCCTTTTCACCTTTGCGCTGTCTGTAATGTCGACAATGATTCTCAGATGCAAGACGAAAGAAAGGGATTTTTAAAGGAGAAGCTTTGCCAAAGTGCCAAAGTGTTTTTTGCTTAGTGTTGCTGCAGCCAGTTCACTTCAGTCATGGCAACCCTGTGTGTGCCACGTATTGTTTCTCATGGAGAGCACTCAGTACTGTGTCTTACGGAGATGACACCTATAGGGACTTCCATATTTTGTGATTTTCTAAGTGCAATGAGTGAGTAAGGGTGTCTCTGACACTGGCCTTTAGGGTTCCTATCCCATCTTAAAGTGCATTCAGACCCAACCGAACATGACATTTAGAGACATCATTGATGCATACAAAGTTAATGGGAAAAAGCAAAGGGGCATACACATGCAATCAGAAATAAAGAAAGAGCTTTCTGCACGAAAAACAAACAAACAAACAAACAAAAAAAACCCTCAGCATTTCATCTTAGCTTTATCAGGTTCGATTGCCAATTCAGGTCAAGTCAGTTTTATTTCAGCAGCCCAGAAGTTTTTCTGCAATGCCTTTACAATCTGAACGATGTGAGGAAAAACTACACACACACACACACACACACACACACACACACACACCAAAAAGAAGGAGAAGAGACAAGAAGTGCTAATAGGGGATGAAGCAGTTAATTGTAGACCTGACACTGGCTGCGTCTCCTGGAAGATGAGGACCCGGATCAGAGACATCTGGATGAATTAGGAGAAGACATCACAGGTGTGTTATAGAGGACTCAAATCATGTGATTACGAGCTCTACATACATTATTGTGTGAATTTTAGTCACATGATGCACATGTTGGATCCAAGGAAGACCGTGACAGAATTTGATAAAGAAGATTAGATAAAGTAACAGAAATTGTACATTGAATATTTTGAAGTAAAATAGTCTCACATGAACATTTGTTAGAGATAGAGAAGTAATCTAATAATCAAGTCTTTGTCTAAAGTTTTACTTGGAATTATCAAATTTGTGTGAGAAATTAAATGCCTTTAATATTATAATGAATATTATAATATTGGTTTCTAAAATGAAGAAAAAAGACTGGTGTGAAACTACACACTGATCTTCTGGCATATGCACACAAATTGCCATTAGTAGCCGAAAGGGAATATATTGGTGAAAATGTGTAATAAAGCATTTCTCTAATCATGTCTGAACTCACCCGCTGAGCTATAGAATCAATAAATGTGTTTTAAGCCCCACACCTTATCTTGAGACTTTAACATTAACCTTCCATTAACCATTACACAAGCACTTAATTGCACCTCAGTCAATAATGTTAATTCAGAAAGGCTTTTGCTTGAGTTTTAGATATCTATGTATTCATGTTACAGGGCTATTGGAAGTTGAAAAAGCTAATACAGAGTGAAATATTTCATGCTGAGATGAGTTATGACGCTGAATGTGTTTCTTTGCACTAATCTGAGTGAGAGGTCAATGCCTTTTAGGACAGTGATACCAAAGTGATGGGGATACTCTCTGTCTCACACTCTAATTTGGCCCAGTGGAATACAACAAATGGTGTGCATAATTGAACATTACTTCCCTGATGATTTCTGGCAGGCCTGGCGGGGATTCTCCCAGGTCAACACTTATGTCACTTTAAGGGGAAAAAATGGGACTAATTTTGCTCTTTGATCTCTCTTAAATGATAATAGAGGCCAAGAATCATTATCAGTCTTTAAGGAAAGTAACTCAGAGAGAGTGACTTAGATATATAATTTCCAACATTACCTTAAGTCTAAGAAAGTATGCTGCTATATGCCTGCAAAGCAAAACCTAGCAATATGGGCAGGTGATATATATATAGAGTGAAATATCTCTGACAGCATTTGACACCATTAGAATAATGACCAGTGGCCTTTTTTCCTGAAACGGACAAAACTCTTTTAAATCAATGCTGAAAATGGAGCATTCTTGTCCAACATTTTCCTATAATTTGTGATTTGTTCAAATTTTAAATCTGTCATCTTTACCTCTTGATTTCTAGGTTTGAAAACACTACAACATCACATGGCCTTCTTCTAACTGATGTGGGGCACTAGTTTATATTCTCCACGTATCTTCCAGCAGTATACAACTGAATCTGGTGCATCTCAGTTTGAAGAAAAAAAGGCACACTGATTGATTTGCAGGCTTTAATAGTGCAGACAGGTATTATTTTATTTTATTATCAACAAATCCCATGAAAAGACCCAGCCGTTATTCAAACAGGAAGAAATAGTGCATGTGTTGGGGACTATTTTCAGCAGTGGATTAATCCACATTAGGTCCTCTAGTGAGTATTTACAGTAGCAGCAGGACGGTGTGTGGGGGACTGAGTCAAAATAAACTACAGTGTGTGTGTTCATGGTAATGAAGGAACATGTCATGATTACCAACTGGGTAAAGCGGGGAACCTCTGTGGGGCCCCAGACCTCTTTCGGCCCTAAAAGCTCCAGGTCACCGTGTCTTAAGTGGTTTGTACTAATTTAATTGAAACTTTGTTTTGGCATAAAGCACAATATCAACTCACATTCTTTATCTTAAGGTCCTGTAACTGTTTCTGTGGCAAATAAGAAATACATTATGTCAAACTTTGACTTTTCATTCTTATTTCTACAAAAATATGCCATCTTTTCACCACTGTATATGTTTTTTTTCCCCCTAGGTGCTTTTGTTAAAGCATCTTGTGCCCCTAAATTTCCTCCCAACTCACTGCTGGTGTTTTAAGATTCAGTAGTGAAAAGTGAGGGAAATTAGTGATATAAGAGGAGCGTAATTGATCTCCATGTGATGATACAGACCAAACACAGTAACAGATAAATGATGCTCTCAAAAAAGCGTTTTTCCTCTGGAGACCCTACGTTCGTAACGTTCATATTAGTTACCTTTTATGATGGATTATATGAGCGACATAGAAGTCAAAACTCTAAATACTGCATATGTTCCAGCAGAGACATTATTGCCATATTTTATTGGGAGGCACTTATGTATTAATTGGTCACAAACATTGTTTTTACTTCATTAAAATAGTACAATCCAACCTTCGTCTTGTAATATAAAGCATCGGTGTGGCATGTAAAATTAAATAAAATCTAAGGCAGCCAGCCAGAATAGTCTCAGGTATTTTCTGGTATAAAAACATGTCCAGTCCTTGTCTGAGCTGATTCTGACTGACTGACTCTGCTGCCAGCAGTGAAACACAGAGCAGAGGGGTTGATTTGGTTTGATTTCTATCCATTTAATAGAATACAGTGCAGAGCCTTTCCCATCAATGGCGTCATTTAAATGTGGATGAATTTCGTGTAAGGAAAAAAGTTTGGCGGCATGATTCATCACAATTTCCCCAAATGCAGCTTGCAAAAAAATTTAACATGCAATTACTGTGTCAGACAGTAGGAAGAAATGGCTTCAGTTTACCGAGGGCTCTGTGACAGGTGCATTGTGGGAGAATTGATTCTTACATAGGGGGTAAGTGAATTGTCATTACCTGTCTGTTTCTTATGACACTTGGCTGGGTGCCATCTGATTTGTTACAGGAGTTTTGAATTGGCCTGCCGCCCTCGCTCCGGCTAGCAGCCGACTCTCCAGATTAGCAGGGGGAAGATATAAGCCTTCTCTTCACAGGTCAAGAGCTCAGCCACTCAGAGGTTACACATCAGTCAAGCAGGGTGTGAGATTTGTGAAGTTGAGCAGCAAAAATGCAAGCGTGATAGATGTTTGCTTTTTTCTCTCTTTGTGTTTATTCAAACATCACAAGACAGACAGGCAGGTGGAGGGGAAAGGAAGGAAAAATAAGAAATGTGGGATGGCTGCTCTGCTTGGAATGGTCGTCGATTCATTGTGAAAACCACGGCGAGAGGGATCAATACAATATATGTTGCCTCCATTAGCTTGATTAAAAAGAGGGATGGATGAAGGCTGCGAGCTAAACAACTTTATTCCATGGATTATACAGGGATAAGGGCTTTGGCTATAAAGAGCCGCAGATTAAGAGGAGACAGAGGAAAGGGAGAGTAGCACTGCAGTCAGGGAGCAGGGCCGGCCCCAGACTTTCAGGGGCCCTACATGCAGAATTTGATTCACTCACTACCCCTCAAACAACCTACACCCCGTGGACCCAGCACCACATTGTTACTCATATGACAGTATGTCTTCTAAACAGTGCATCGTATGGTCACAAAACAGTCTACACTATATGGCCAAAATTATGTGGTTACCCAATCATTACACCCATACAGTATATATTGTATACTGTATGTCTAACAGCTAGGCTGCATGATTCGGATCAAAAACTATTTTTACCACCACAGAACTGAGATCACAATTTTCTCTCACAGTTCTTAGGGACACATATTTATTGCAATCCATATTGTCTTCATGCAGACAGTACAAGCAATATGATCATGAGCCACTGGTAAATTACACTCTGCTTTTTTTTTTTTTAACAGACAGCTCATATGCAACTGCATTCAATACAAAATGTAAGAACAATTAACTAAATCTGTTGTTTACTGTTAAGATCAGATTTGATTTTTTTTCTAGTGTGTGTTTAAAAAATGAAAAACAAATCAACTAATACACAGCTCACCAGTAGCCTGATGTAGCCTGTGCCCCAAAACACGGAGGCCTTGTCCAGTTTATAAAGGAAGGCTGCATGCGTCACAGTGCCTCAGCCCTGTGTGATGCTCAAAGATCCTCACAGTCTATAGGCTCATACTGTTCATGATAAAGTCATTACTGTCATTACTGTAATCATGTATGATTCCATAGTTCAACCTGACCATATCTGCCATGGCCTTACAAATAATGTATTTTTTGCACTAATGCATTGAATGCTGCTCAACACTTAATGTTAGTGTGTAGCATTGGAGCAGATAGCACAACATGAAGAACAGCAGTAACAAGGCGTTGAGTAGCATTTGTTTAGCAAAGCATTAATCCCTTGTTTTGTGGTGGTAACCAGAGCCGTTCACTTAGGTAATAAGTCACAGCCTCTGTAGTCTTTTTACTGCTCCACTGGATGTTGGAGTGGTCGTGTGATGGGGATTTTCCACTGAAGTTTACCTGGCCTTTTTGTGACGTTTCAGGTGGTGGAGTAATTAGAGGTGTTACTTTTTGTTTGAATCCACTTCCACAAAGCAGACTGCCCCACTTTTTTACCATACAAGCATAGAGTTTTGACAGAACGTGGGGTGGATAAATAAATTTGTTCTTCCTCACCATCACTGGGTTTCTACATTCTTTTTTTGTAATTTCTAAAAAGTCTTTCACTGCATTTTAATCTCAAACACATTAGATTCATTTACATTGGTGTCCTGTGCCCCTCTATCAGTGCACAGTTTTTCACATGGAGTAACACACACTTAGGTGCGTTTGTTTTGATGCAACGGATCTCCCTAATACAAACACAGCAGAATCGTTGTAACATAAAAATGAGATTGCATGGAGCTCTGACTTATCTGAGATGATCGTATTCCGATTGATCACACAGCCTCCACTCTTCTGGTTTCAGGCTTTCCACCAGAGTTTTGGAACCTGGCTGCAGGGATCTGCTCTGTTTAAGACACAAGAGCATGAGTGAGGTCCAACACTGATGTTGGGTGATGGGGTCTGGCTCACAGTCGGCGTTTCAGTTCATCCATTCAAGTTCTTCCACAGCAAACTGGGAAAACCATTTCTTTATGGAGTCTGTGTCCACAAGGTTGGAAGAACACCATCGACTACTAAAATATCAACATATGCTGGAGCATTAAGATTCCCCTCATTGGAACTAAGGGGCCCAAACCAGGAAAAACAGACCCAGACCAAAATGACACTAAGGTATCTGGTTAGGGGTGTCCACATATTTTTGGGCCTATAGTTTAAGTCACCTATTTAAAACCTGAAGAGGGAAGTGTAGAGGTTTTTTTTAACCATAAAATATTATTCTATTATTATAAGTAGTAGTATTAGTAGCAGTAATTACTATTAATTTAACTACAATGAAATTTACTGAAAAAAAAAAAGAAAATGCATGAATGCATTAATTATTGCCCTTTACTGTGTGAAACCTTTTTGTCTCAAGCTCAGTTTGTGTGACCTGTTGTCAGGGACAGACACAGCTGTATGCTTGACACCTGTCTCAGGTCTGGCTCTGTCAGGAGGGAGGATGACAGAGGGGGTGCAGTGGGGAAGTTGGAGAGGGTAAGAGAAAATGTATAGAAAGAGAAAGCTGTATAGCAATGAGGGTTCGTCGGGGTGAAGTGGCGAGGTTGGCAGGTAATCCAGCTGATACTGGGCAAAGTGCTCGCTGGTCTCTAATAGGCCTATCAATGGCACTAATCACACTCAGCAAGAGGCGCAGATTGCAGCTCACATGACTGCAACACTTGATTTGGATGGAGGATAAGGAAGGCCCAGGCTCTGCACTGTACATCAAGCCTCCTGCCACCCGCTGTCTGCAGCAGTCACACAAGTATGTGGCATATTTCACCTGTGGCAATACATTTGTGCTTTGCATACCCCCATAGCTCTATTATTATGTAATGACACAGATTCACAGTTCAAGTCATGCTCTAACAAAGACATATTTGCTAAATATTGTTTATACTTTTCTTTTGATTTGATGTTTTCATGTTTAATGCCACCAAGTCATATTCCTTATATGTACAGTTTGTTTTGACCAATAAAACTAACTTTGATTGACATTTTTACAGTTTTTCCTAATGAAATTATGCATCACATCACAGTCGTCCAAATCATTTACACATATGGATTCATACTTTTTTGTCTAATTTCTTTAACCCTACCGGACCCACCTGTGTCTCTACAAACTCATGTTGTTTGCTCAAGCACTGTCCAAATTCCAGTGGAGATCCAAAGCCTCCAAAGATAAGGAAGAGATAATTTTAAGGAAATTTGTCTTAAATGATGCAAAAGACATCTAGAATATTTCTATTTGATGGAATGGTGCAACCATAAATACATGGTGTCATGGTTTGACTGTTTCACTTACTAAAAGCAGTATATAGCTTCAGTGTCTTGAGTGTTACAGCAAGCAGAGATGTGATATAGATAATAATAATGATATAATGTCGTACAGTGTGGGGAATATGTTCCTTTTTCTGACCTTAATTCTAATGCTAATGATAAAAAGAAAATATTAGAGGGGAAGCAGGAACCCAGAGGTCAATATCCCTGATTGTTGGAACGTGTAGAAATGATCCCATTTGTTATATTTTTATTTTCATGCTGTATTTTATTGGTTGTATTGTAATTATTACTTGCTGCTCAAATAATCAAATACAAATCCGAATAAGATTCTTATGTGTTACAATTTAAGAAAATGTAATGTATTTTTCTTTATTTGTAAAACATATCTGACAACTTAAGAGTGTTTTCCACTCACATGTCAACAGACCCATGCCTTTGTATGATGTGTCAAACCTGAGACAACTCATTTAAGCATCATGCCATTTTATTTTAACTTTGGTCTTGAGTGTCAGCGGTCACTGATGACCTTAAGAAACAGGAATTTGACAAAATCATTTTCAGTCATTATCCTTGTACTAGTTTTTTTTCAGAGCTGGGAATGAAAGCAGAGATCTCTCAGAGATATGACTGAAAGCTCTGGAAAAAGCTGGTAAGTGGACCATGAATTAAAATTATTTTGTTAAACTCGGGTCTTATGGAAGAGCTGAGATCTGGGAATAAAGTGACATCACTCCGACTGGTCAAGAAACATGATTATCTAAACCACTGTATTTGGAGGTCAAACTGAAAGTGAGGTCATAAAACAGAAAACGGTGTGCGCACAACTACAACAGGTCAAAATTAAAGCAAGAAGGTGGTCTGTAAACAGTTTGGGTGATACTACTGTTCCCCTTTGTTTTCTCCTCTGAATAAGTTTGTCTCTCCTGCTGGCTTGTTTCCAACCTGCTCGTGTTTCTTGACCCGTTGGACCTATTTTTAGTGATGTCACCATGTTCCCTGATCTCAGCTGTTAACTTGGTGAGTGCAGTGTAGTCATCAGTAATAAATGATAGCTACAACTACAAAAACAAGACCCAAGTTGTAATAAACCGGAATTACCCCTTTAATGCTGTTGTTAGTAAATACTATTTTATGAGATGACTTTGTGATATAAGGTTGCGTTCTACCTCATGTTTACATGCATGTCAAGCTCAAATTCATTATAATAAAGTGTTTTTTCAAATCTGAAATGAAACAAACTTTATCAATAGAGATCAATAGGTATCAATGTGATACCAAGCAGCACATTGTGAGCAGAAAAGCTGTAAAGCCAGTGCCCACCTGCTGCTATATTTGTTTTACAGATGGCTACTTTGTGTTGTTTGGACTGTGGAAGGCTGCTGCTGAGTCAGGTAAATAGGTTGGATGTACAGTGGCGGTGGCCTCTGTCCACAATGACCCACAGAGAGATGAGAGTCTTTCATTCCACTGACAAAAGTGTTGAGACTCTTTTTATTGTGGCCTGAAATCAGATCGGAGGGAAGAGAGAAGTCCCCAAACATTGGGCCGCTCTACGGCCTTAGTTAGGCTGCAGGACACACCCAGCCAGCAGAACAAGCATGAGCACTGTCACTGTGTTTGGCATCTGAGATGACTGAAGTCACAAGGTGCTGAGGCACACAGGGAGTGACATCAGCAAGGTCTGTGCAGAATATATGGTTATGAACCTTCCAATGAAAAATACGGTTATTTCAACTCTAATGTAAAATACATGATTTGGAGGTGCAACCTAGCAGTAATGTGAAATAATATGCTCACATTCATTTGAAACAATAACCAGGTAGGTTTTCAAAGGACATTTTGTGATTTGTTATTAATGTTTTATGATGCTTTAGGTAATACCTAAAGCAGTATTTATATATTTAAGTCAAATTAGTCCTGTAAAATAAGGAATGTCTGTAATATAATGTAAATTTGATCAATGACATGTCAAATGTTTCCTTAAAAAGTGCTGTCTCATGTTTTCATCATTCTTTTCATGAGTCCTCCACTTGTTGCATATCTCTGGCAATACGCAGAAGATGAAACGAAAATAAAAAAACAGGCAGGAACAGTTTGATCAATAAAAAAACCCACGGTAATGCAAATTCGGGGAACCCTGAAGGCCAGGCTCCAACCATGACACAAAATCCCTGGTTTGCATCCGTTTCCTGTCATGTCTCTACTGTCCACTTAATAATAAAGGCATAAAAAGCCTAAACATTTTGGATATTCCTGGGAGATGTCCATGTCTGTGTTAGTGTTCCCTGATTGCTGGAAAAGAAGAATTCTCTGTTCCATTGTACAGTCCTGGTACAGGAGGGTCCATGTTGGTCCAATAACTGTTCTTTTGCCATGGTGACGCACCCATATCACTTTGCAAATGGCACAAAGCTGGAGAGATTGACCTGGCTTAATTAGAAATACAATAACCTGCTGGTGACAAAAGTCTGAGGCATCTTTCAGCGGCGGTCAGGAGAGGTGATGATTGAGAGGAGCTCATGGATTGACTCCGGGGGTCCGCTCATAATTCTTCTAGAGCCATGATCACAAAAGCTAGTGCTAGTGCACTTCCTTCAGTGCTTTCTTTCACCTTCTGAGCCACAAACAAAAGTGGACACTGTGTGCAACAGCCCTGATCAACAGACCTGGCATTAAGATAGCAAATGCCATGGAAACTGTACTGCTACGCTAGTGAACAGAGACATCTAAGAGAGGAGGAGCAGTGACCAGGTAGGATATACTGAGTCTAGCACCAGCTGAAAGCAGCAGGCCTCCAGCCATAAGAATGAATTTAGAAAGATGATGAGGACATTATATCAGAGCCATGAGTGTATCTGAAAAGAATGCATGTTTTCTATGGCCATGGTATGATGGAATAGAGTCCCAACTTACAATGATAATCACAAATATACTTAATAGGTAAAGACTACACGACTGCATTTATCTGTGAAGGAACAGTGAGATTGTATTGTCAAAATGTACAGTTAGGAAGACAGTTAGATCATCTGCTCAATCCTGTATCATGACATGTCTTTTACTTTGTCATTGATTCTTTTAGATTTTATATATACGTACAGTAGGACTATGATACTGAGTATGATGGTCCTGGATCAGAGCTGCGACAGGCCCTGTCACACAAAGGAGACAAAATAGCTATATATAAAAAGTTATAGTAATTGTAATAAAGATTCGAAAAGTAGCCAGTTAACATTTCAAGTTCAAAAGCAAGAGCAAATAATTCAGGGCTGGAAGTAGTGGCAAGTGCTTCCTGACACCTGAAATGCTAGCTGAATCTGAAAGCATAGTCTGCTGTACTTTAGATGACTCTGGAGGTGTCAGCTGTTGCTGTTGGTTAACATGGCTGTGTAGAGCAGGGCCCTGGCCTCAGAGGATAAGGACCCTCACATTTTGTGCTAAGAAAGTGACAGCGGTAACTACAAGAGACGACAGTATCGATAAAGAATTTAGCAGAATCCAATATAAGCAGAAATAACTGAAGTGAACACAGTGTAGATGATTTACACCAACAAATCCAAAAATAAAAGCAGAGCAGAGGATGTGATGTTTCCCTGGACTAAATTCTTCATGTGGAGAGGATTTCCACTGACTGTATCAACACCAGAATTTACAGTCATTTGTGTGATGTCTGTAACATCTCAATTAGTGCTGGATGCATCGCTCTTCTTTGTTTCTCTGTTCCACTTTATGAATCAGGTTAAATGTCTGCCTAAGTGCTCGCCAAGTGCAGCTTTAACTAGGGACGGACAAACCCCTCTTTTCACTGATACTTTATCAGCCAAAGCTGGTGTGGAGAGGGGATGGAGCACAGAAAAGAAAGTGGATATACCAGGTGGCGCTACACTTGAAAATCTCATTATGTTTTCAGGGACACAATGCAGGACAAGGTGGTGAATTCGGGGTAACAAAGAAAAGCACCTTCCTCACTTCCCTTCACCTGGAGAAGGCCCTATACAGCAGTCAGGAAAGCCATGAATGGCAACAAATGTATCACAAAAAATTATTATTTTTTTTGTGACAATGTGAAGATTAATCATTTTAAAGTTTTTATGACGAAAAGAAGCACCTTAGCTAGATGCCTGTATGCAAAGACAATCACATGTCTCAGTTGCAGTGTGATACTAAATAACATTGCTTATTAACATAGGGATTGAGAGTTGCCTTTTTTATTATGTGACCTCTGTACTTGTGTATTGTGTGTACACTCCACGTATGAATGATGGAAGAACACTTTAACCTTGTCCCTACCCCCACTGCTCTGTTATATTACTACAACTCTTAGTTTAACACTTAGTTTAAGATGTTCCCCCCATGGCTGCCCCGAGAATCCATGCCCTGCACTGAGTGACAGACAATGCTCATTTAAAACACAAAAGCACATAGACTCTCATTCAGACTACAGCTGCCCTCTTTCAGACCTGTATTCTAAAGCCACTTTCTGTTGTCCCCTGCTCAGGTTTTTCCCCACGGAGGGAAATAAAGCTGGGCCCCACTGCATTGCATTTGGTGTGAGGGGAGAGAAGGGCTCACCTGTTTGAAATAAAGAAGGCAAAACCTCTCCACTGAGAGGACACCTTAGAGGTGCACCTTTTGCTTTGTCCTGGGCGGTTGGCTGGAAAAATGGAAGGCGAAGTAGGAGGGGAAAACATCATGCAGGTGGGCGATTCGTCCCTAATGTGTTTATGAAAGATTCTTTGATAAAAGGGGGGAAAGAACGTCTGCTGATTCCCATTGAGCTTTTTGTCGCTTTTTTCCCCAAGTTTCCGTTTTAGCACCTTACAGGCAAGCTCCTTGTGTGCTTCCAACCACTCCACTTACAAAACATATATGTGTTTGTTGTTGAAGGTAAGCCAACCTGATTTACCTTTTTGGCAGAGGGTGAGGATATGCCTATCTGTGAGAACATTTGAGATGATGAGTCTAGATGTTTTTTCCTCCATCAGCTAATGCTTGCTGTAGATGGGAAGGGAATATTTGAGTTGTTTTTGCTGTTAATTGTCAGGTTAGTTATGCTTCAGATATATGCTTCGTTGTGAGTTTCCTTCATATGGCAAATTGTTGTTCACAATTTGTGAATGTAAAGCACAGAGAATCACTTATGTTCATGGTTTTCTCAGTGCTTCTGTGCTTTCTGTGGTGTCTTATTTGTATTCTTTGCAAGAGGCTTTATGTCATCTTGCAGATGATTTGTTTTGCTATTTGGTGTTTTCCTTAAAGGTGAAGCAATCCTTTCATATTTCTGCTGTTCAGATATTTCATGTCCAACTGTTTTTGGCTTCTGTTGTTATTCGACAAATATACATACATATACAGTGTTTATTATTTACAAGCTAAAATTAATGGTTGTAAGAATATGTTGCTTATCTTGATATTGTAATTTTTTTTATCCCCAATATTTTCATATTGTTTTATTATCCCTAAAATTGTATTAAAATGTGTTAATGCAGTAGTGTTGTCTGTATCTGAAAATAATTCACAGTCAGGATCACAATCAACTGTTCCTGATGGCAAACTATATTCACACATCACAAACCATAGTCATCCATATAATCACAAATTAATTCACTTCAGTTCTATAAAAATGTATCTAAGTATGTGTTCATGCCAAATGTTATTTGACTTCTTTAAAATGTCTTATCCCAGCTGGATGAAGGCAGAAAATTATACCAGGTATCTTGTGCTGTATAGCTTGTGTATCTAGCACATATACAAAAATCAATTAATTAATATTTGTACATAAAACCTTTGTCAAATATTTTATTCATAATTACCATAATCACACAAGTCACAAACAAAGAATGTACAAGACAGCAAAACAAATTAATCATTTTGTTGCATGTTTAAAAAAAAGTGTAAAATCTGGTAAAGTCTTTACTTTTAATCAAATTTGAAAGATTTTATACTCCCACAACCCTGAACCATCTGATAAAGAAGAGAACTTTCACATGGTGGAGCAGACAACAAATCAATTTGACATTAAATCAGTATTTTTACAATGAATTTAACACTACGCCAAACTTTACTTCAGCTGATGGAAGAATTTAAAGATAAGCTATTCTACTCTAAAGTGTTACAGGTGATCATGGTTGGTAAAGGTTTCAGTAATAGCTCAACATTAAAACAATCTGCAAATGGACCTCATTAACAATGAGTTTATACTTCTGGGAAAAAAAGAAGAATCAAAACAACTAAAATAAAATATCAACAATATTATCTTCAATAAGAGACAGAATTATTGCAATGAAAGTGACCGTAAAATACCTGAGCTTTGTTTAAAATCCCTCTTTTGTTTGATCATTTAATATTCTCAACATAATAAACAGTCTATAGTTAACTCCATAGTGCGTTTTATGTTGACATTTCAGATACTTAAGAATCATCATCATTTTGTGTCATCACTGACAGGAGTAGTGTCACATAACTGTCATATTTACATCTATCAAAGGCGAAGTATTGCTAGCATACATACTATGGTCAGTGCTTTTTTATTGTGGGAATTTGTGAGGGAACATAGTGCATACAATTCACCATGTGAATTCAGACACCCAAATTAAAATAGTGGAAAATGAATGTGCTCACAAATACATAGGGAGTGATTTCAGACACAACCCCAGTGTTATTTTTCCCTTAGTAACTATCTAAATAAGGGGGAAAAAAACAACAAAGAACAACACTAACATGGCAGTGTATCTTTTGCTACAATTAAACATATAATAGATTTTTAGTTTAGTTGAAAATGCTGAATGTTTTTTGTTAAAACACAACATGTGGCTGTCACCTGTCAATAATCTCTCTCAGAGCAGCAGACCAGTCTCCATGTACAGTCAGGAACACTATCAGACTGATAGTACCAATGAGTGACAGATGATCAGCTGCAGCAGACATTACCCAGACTCAGCAGTCAGGGCATCAGCACGGGGAGAATAGGAACGCTTCATTAGTTTTAAAAAGGAAGAGGAGGCTTTGGAGCAAAAGGGAGGGGTCCTTTTTTCTCTCGCATGAGGCACATTCTCTTTTTGCAGTGTATCAGAATACAGGATGCACTGTCTGATTTCTGTTCCCTTGCAACTATCTTGTCCCAATTCAAACCTCTTGTGGTTTATGTGGCTGAGATCCTGTTTCCAGTGGGGCCACCTGACCATGAAAAGAGTGTATGTGTCACGTTGCTGAGGAGCCAGCATCTCTGACAAGCAGCTGCTCTTTGCACCCACAGAAACACACAGAGGACATGAAGCCAGAAACAGAACTGAGGAAAGCGTCTTAGAAAACCAATAATCTATATCGACAAAGTCGGGTTAAGTAATGTCAGAAGTCATATCCATGTACTCTATGGAAAATATGGGACTCTGCTGCACATAGGCTAAGTCTGCAACATTTGTCAGAGAGGACACTGTTGTCAGGAATACATTTTCAAGTTCAGAGGAATCCCACAGATCCAGTGACCTGGCCTATTGTTATCAGTGAATGTGACTGGTTTCCATCAGGAAGGAGGATAAAACCTCTGGCTTGTGGGCAAAAGGCGGGCGTCTTTTGTCCTTTCACAAGCCAAGTTACCTTATGACAGCTCTTAAAGGGACGTGAACCATATTATTGGCCATAGACCTCACAAAGTAATTTGTGTGATATTGTAACATTACTCTCACCATTTTATTTCTTGAATTAGGAACACATGCCTCTATTATTCCAGTTGTGTAACATAATGTTACAAACCAAAGCATATAATCTTCTTTCATACAGGATGTTTTTGGGAGTTCTGTTACAGAACTTTGGTTTGGACACTCTGCTTGAATGGTATTGGTTCTTGCTGACAGTGATCTGCCATTGTTTCTACATCACATACACTGTAGCTGTTGCTGTGAGTGACATTGTTTGTTGTGAGTGGCAAAAGAAGGAGACATTTGACCTTAATGCAAAAAAACTAAACAGCAAAATTTCATTTTGAATAGTATATTGTTTCATTCAGTGATATGTTTTGTGAATGGCATTGTGCTGTAAGTAAAAGGCCTTTCCTGACTAAATTTCTACCAAAATACCAAAAACTTGCTTGGTGTTGCCTCATTTGAATGAAATTCTCACCTGTTTTCTACTCTCTCCTCACCTGTCCACCTTGCACGCTGCACTGAATATGAAGTTACCCAACAAATAAGGAGATTTTCAAGGTCAGGAAGATACTGAACTGTTGTTAGTGTAGTGCTACTTGTGTTGGTGGTAGCGCTGCCATGAAAAATAACCCGTTGCACACACTCTCAACTCCCAAGCCACAAAAATGTATATATTCCTAGAACAGGAATCCCCTGACCCCTTCAGGTCCACAACTCACATGACTTTGGTTTATTTGATGACACATTATACAGAGAGGTGTTTCTGTTATTTAGCCTACCCTCACTGATATAAATGGGGTGGACAAAAGAATAGAAACATAATGTAATGCAATACAATTCAATAGCACCACAAACTACATCTTCCAAAATTATCATACAGTTGAATCAACACCCCTCTACAGTTTCATTATAACCATATAACATTATAACCTTCATCAAGGGCTTTGGTTGCATGCAGATAAACAGTCCGTGTGGAGAGCAAAAGAGGCGGAACGCATTGGCTGAAAAGCAATCTGGGAACCCATGGGCTATCGTCTGACGACAATTTAGCTTTTTATCAATCTCTGAACTCTAGAGATTAGCTTTTTATTAGCTTTCTTTAAATGTATCTGCATTCAAATTGTTGATAGATGATAGCCAATGGGTTCCGAGATTGCTGTTCATACTGTAAATAATGACCGGCGCACAGAAGACGAAGTCTTGGCCCGGATATCCGTTATCCGGATATCCGCTGGCTACACCGGAAGCCCTGAAACATTGGCCATTACCCCCAGAGACTAAATCATCATCAGATGATAGCCAGTGGGTTCCGGGATGGGTTGGATGTGCAATAGTTTTATCTAGGTGTACCTAACTGGCAACTGTGTGTATTATTCTGTTATTCTGGGCTCCTTTTGGTCATACAAAACTTCCACATACTTACAAAAATGCCATTCACTCTTTATACACATTTTATAAATTACTGTATTTTGGTAATGTTGCCTCTTTTCTTTCTTCTCACACAATGTCTATCAACAACTATCTGAGCGGCTGTTGCTGTTGGGTGGGGCATGTGGCAAATTGGGGGCGGGGACTGGTGCTGCTACGAGGGACAAAATAGCTGCTGGAGGCGTGGTTTCCTACTTTAACAGAGGCAGGGCTTTGATGATGTTGTGGGTGGGGCGTGTTGCTATTCAGGTGAATTTACTCATGTAGAGTCCAAAAGCTGGGGTATAGGAAATAGTGTGGGTAGGGTTGTAAACATAAATTGCTGGAGCTAGTGCAATTTCCATGTCAAAGTTCAATCTGACTGAACTCTGCGCGAAGCACAGGAGCCAGGTCACTTTGCGACCGGAAGCGAATGTGTCCCACACCAATTCATGAAGAAATGAATGGCATGTGAAATCCGGTCAGATTGCGCCATCACAGGAGCAGGATCAGTACTCGGTACTGACCTGCTGCAGTTACACTGAGCGGGACCATTGCTGGGGGCAGGGCTTGCAGCTGTCAGGTGGACAGGGACCACTGCTGGGTGCAGGGTTTGCTGTCACTGAACCCAGAGTGAATTGAGAAACATGGTGGCGACATCTCCATTGACTCTATGAGGCCAGTTTTTTCAGCAATGGTGGACTTTGGAGACTACCCACTTGCACGTATCACTAAAACACCTTCCCCCAGGCATCTCCTGGAGTTCAGGGAAAACATTACTTATCCAAATTTACAATTTCAATTAGTCTGTAAGTTTGGCAAAGACGTGTTCCTACTGGGGATTGAATCCTACAAGCATTTATTCTGTCCCTACTCTATCCAGCAACCTGACATACTAATCAATACTCAGTAGAAGTGTTGATTTTTGACCACACTACGTTTTAATGCCATTCTTTACTATTTTAATTAACTAAAGTAGAGTGCTAGACTGGTTGACATCTGTGGCTCAGGGGTTGAAGTAGTTCCCTTCAAACCAAAACCCTCAAAAGTTCAAACCCTAAACTGGGCAACATGTTTGCTAAGATGCTCTCTCTGTTGCCTTTCTCTAGGTCTTACATTTGCAGCAGCTGCTTCTAGGCTAATCACTATTTGTCAACTAAAGCAAGCACTCTCAATGTATCTTTAGACAATGTTGCCTTTTCTAATGTATGAAGCTATATTCTGCATTTTCATGTACATAATTTAACCTTGTCAGGAAAATGTAAACATAGGACTGCTGCTGTCGTTTTTCTGTGGAGGACAGTCTTGATGCATCCTAATGACTGGTGACCTCCTGGCCTTTTTTATAGATCAAGCCAAAATGTACACAAGAAATATCAATATCTAATAAGCAGATTGTCTTGAACTTCATTGAATACTTTCATGCTTAGAAACTTTGCATCAAATAAATCACAACTAAAGAAGAGGTTGTGTACTCAATTTAGAATTTAAAAGACTGAGATTACATCCTCTAACCACCTTTTGCCCTCAAAAGGATCAACAAAAATAGTTGTTCAGATAAAAAGTATTCTGATCGATGCATTTGTCAAAGATCCCTTGAGGAACCATTCCAGCCAAAAGGTCTTTTTACTTGCAGCTGGTCCTGGTCAGATCTCGGTCCCTCTGAGAGGAACTCTGATCTCTCCGAGTGTGTGGTAATTGAGGCACGTGGTTGTGCTGCATGTGAAAGCAAGCAAGTTGATGAGGTTTTCAGGTTTGATTTCACGTTGCTCACTGCCTGGTCATTCACTGCCTGGACAGGACACTCCACGTCTGGAAAGGTTTCCCTTACAAATTGGTTACATGCAACCCACAGCTTACACCCCAGCACCTCTCCATTTTTTATGATGAGGTCTAAATGAGGGAAACTGCTCGCTGCTAAGCCATTGTGCAATATTTGTTTCATACGCTGGGAAAAGTAAATTGTATAATAGCAGCCAGTCAGCCTGTAGATATGTATAGTCTTACAGTCGGTAAACATGTCAAAAGCCAGACAAATAAAGATACATGGGTAGAATACTTGACAAATAGAGAAAAGGCCCAACATCAGTCAGGAGGAAGTGTTAAGGACAACACAGTGGCAGGCACTAATTATGTTTGGTGCTTCTCAACAGCATCCTCAGCCTTATAATCACCATCATCTTTGTCAAATTAATTATCATCATTATCATGAATGTTCCATCTTCATCAGCTGATTCACAGTAACACAGTACACACTGTAGGTACTGCATACAGCTGCAGCCAGCAGCAGTTCCAAATACTGAATAAATAGTTTGTGTTGGGAATGTTCAAAATCAAATTTGTTTATTTGGCAAATAAACAAACTTTAATGTATCTTATGGTTTAATTTCTGCTTCAGTGGGATTTTTTTGTTGTCTCTCCACTTCCTGAGTGTTTCTAAATCTTGCATTTGTGCTCTTCCTGCATGGAATCATTAAGCAGCTGAATGACATTAGTATTAACAATATGTGTGTAGCCAGTGATTTCATGGGCTGTGTTTCATGCATGTCAGTCTGTAGGCTAGACTAGGAGTCCAGCAGGTCTCAGTGACAGCATAGTGAATAAATCTAGCACAGTTAATTCTGTATCATTTCAAATACAAAGTACTGTAAGATCCTGTTGCAAAAGGAAATGAAATTAAGGGCTAGCCTTTCAATAATTTGACCAGGGGCTGCAGATATAATATTTAACCATCAAGATGTGTTATTGTCAAATAATATCTGGGTATATTTTTAGTGGTTTAGGGATGGCGATGCTGTCCAACACTTTGGGTCCACAAACATCGGATGGCCTTGTAGCTGTTAAAATATCTTACTGCAGACCAGAGGTTTTGTAAAGGTTCTCTAAAGATGATCACTTTGACTTTTAAAAATTGGAGTTTCAAAATAATGTTATTCAGTTTCCTTTATGTCTGCAGAATCACATTGTTCCTTTAAGAAGCCTTTTACGCTGTTTCAAACACAATTCAGATGTGATTGTCTACTTTGGCGTGTTTAACAGTATGTTACTGTGCTAAAACTGGATCATGTGTTATGTGCAGGCTCTGTGTGAAAGAAAAGTAGGCATCAATAACAGTATTACTTTTCATATCAAAGTTCTCTTTAATTCAGTAGACACAGTGTTCATTTACAGTTCTCTAAATACATATTGACAAGATTGTAACTAAAGAGATGACTTTAATTCAGATAATGTTCTGTAGCCAAGGCATTTTGTATTCTACATTTGATGCACCAGCAACTTAATGTGTGTTATAGCAAGAGTAATGGGAAAAAATAGAAATAAAATAAATTAAGTAAGAATTAAATATAAGTCAATCAAAGACTGCTCTGGTAAGGTAGGTAGTCGTAGGTTCATAGTGACCAAAAGCCATATTTAGCCAGCTAACAGGTGATATTCAGACACACCAAGAAGCCTAATCAGCTCATATTTAATAGGCAACCAGACTGTTTAGTGCCTCTTAGACCTAAATCTGTGTCTGTATTGTATAGTGTGGCCATGTTGCTGGAGGAGGAGTAATGGCCATGTAGAAAAAAAACATTAGAATTACAGGTAAAATAGAGACAGTCTTCAAGTGAGTACACCTCCAATTAATGTCAAAATGAATTGCCAATCTAGTGTAACCTAGTCAGGTCAGTTGAACATGCTAACGTGAAATGTTTCGACAAGCAAACAAACAGTTTCATATATATGAAGAATAAAGTAATAATACATGATTAATACATTTTATTTTGGATAAAAGGAGCAGTCCTGCTTTGGAAATTACTCTGTATTTCAGTTAGGTTTTAACATGTATTACATTTAAAAAGAGTTATTGATTTCCAGACAGTCTCGGAACTTTGTCTCTTTTCCTCTACAATTAGTACTAAAATGACAGAGTTCTTTTAGGAATCTTTATAGAAATTATTAGCAAAAAAAAAAAGATGTGGAAAAATAAGGTGTTACCAGAGACTGTAATTTGTTGTGCTTTTGAATTGTACTGCGTTATACGAGAGGTGTTTCTAATATTTTTAATTTTATGCTTTGCTGTATAGTGAGACATTGCTGCTACTCTCTATAAAATGCAGTCCATGTACACTGGTCATATGAATTCTATGTCAGTATTTGACATTATTGCTGTATAAGATCTGTTCCATGAGAGTTGATGTGGTGACCTAATGTTAAATTATTTGCTTTTTAATAATTTCTTACATAATAGTTTCATGCTGAATGCTGGCATGCTGCATTGCCATACAAGAGTAACTCTTTGAGTCATTGTTTTGCCAGCTGAAAATGGATCGACTACATAATGAAAATATGTGAAGGAGTGAATATGTGGTATGTGAAAGTATTCATGGTTGTAGAGCGGCAGTTTTGCCAGGAGCAAAGATTGTTGTACAGCTGCTGCTTTGCGATTCTCTGACATCTCTTGGTTAAAATTATTCAAAGGGGCCAAATGTGTGCTGTTATTTCAGACCTGGGTGGTTAATCTCTATTGTCAGGAGAATACAGCAATGCCAAACGCTGCACAAACTGTATTCAAATCATAGCTATTGAGTTACATACTGTGGATTACCTTATCTACATACATATAGTACAAAATACTTGAGATCTACATGAACATTCCCCACAAATATATTTCAAGTAGTGGAAAATAAATGCAATGTGCCATTTTTCTGTGACTTCTCTGAATTTACTTGTCATTCTTTTAACCTGAAATTGTTGTGGCACCAAATGCATGTAGATAATCCGATCTCAAAAGTCAAATTGCTGGCAATAGGCAAACTAAATATGGACTATTATTAACATGACAGCATGCCAGTTATTAACCTAGGAACACAGTGAATATGTACAACTGACAATAAAACTAATTTCCATGGTGAAAAAAGGTCATTTTGATTTGTGGATGAAGCCTGTCTGCATAAACCAATGAAATAGACATAAGTGGGAAGAGTGCTGGAACATAAAAATAGAATTTCAGCTAAGTTCCCACAGCGAGAGTACCAGAATGTGCATATTAGTTTGCAGCAGAGGCTCCTATCTTACGGCCTTGTGCAGGTATATGGCTGACAGGCAGTGAATACAGCAGGCTCTGGCACTATCTATCATATCTTATTGTAGTCTAACAACACATTGTTAATCAATTCAATACCTGAATAAACCTGAGCTCCTGCAGAGAAAAGGTTTTGTGGGGAAAGTATTAAATATCACAAGATTTTATTGCTCTCCTTTCATGCAGATTCATGAGGTTGCCAGGCTGTTTCCTGATGTGGCATTTAAGCCCCCACACAGTATTCACAGCCTCGCTCCATTGTGTGTCCTGCATGCAGAGCAAAGAAAAGAAGCTATGGAGAACAATGCATTAACCAGTGTGTAATTCAGGCTTCACGATTATAGATGCATGGAGCTCATAACACCCTGCAAATTACTGCAAGGTATCCTGTAGAAAGTCTTCCCTCAGTTTTTGGCCCTTGTGTTTTTGTGTTCTGACCACCCTGTTACCTACAAAATACATTTATGTAGCCAGATACATTTGGGAGGACATGTAATTGCCGCTTGGATTATCTAAATGTTTTTTCAGGCCTGGAAGTATGACATTGTTAAAAATAACAATTAACAGTGAGAGGAGATTGGGTTGAATGGTTAGATGTAGAATGCACATGACTCTCACCCTGCACACTGGGCTTGTGTCCCACATGTTTCAACCATATTGTGAGAAACAATGTTAATATTGGACAATTCTGCAAAACCCCTGATTATGTTTAGTGACTTCAGTGATTTTTTTAATGTCATGTCAAGTCAAGTAAATTGTATTTATATAGCCCAATATCACAAATCATAAATTTGCATCAAGGGGCTTTGCAATCTATATAGCATACGACACCCTCTCTCCTTAGACCCTCCATGTCCACAACTAATGTTTTTCAAATAATTTCTTTCCACAATATCTGTGCATGGCACTGTGTGGTTAAGGTAAGGGAAACCTAACCACACCTAAACCATCATGTTGTGACGTCATAAAAAGATTTATTTTTTAACAGTAATTTGTAATGGTTTTGGAAGGCACACAGACAGACAGATTTCATTGCTGAAACAATGGCAGCCATAAGTCATATGAAGGAAAATCTCAATGCTTATAATTTCAGAGAACACTACTTTTTACCACTCACAGATACCTAATGTGAGTGTCTCCATAACTGGTGTTTCTTTCCTTACCAAACGCTGCCATACAATGACGTTTTCCCCTCTTTTCAGATGGAGATTATTAGTTTGACTTGGCAGCTCAGACATGGCACCAGTCCCCTCAGTCCCTTTTTAAATTGTTATCAATAACCAGACAGTGCTGAAAGACGAAGCTATTGTATCTTCTTGTCCAATGATATTTGCATCCCTACTGAAGCGTCCCATAGAAGGGTGGGTATATTGAGGTGGAAACTGAGATGCGGGTGTCATTTTAGATGTCATCACGGCATTCGCTGCATACTGTTAAAATGTATGCAAAGGCCTGCAATCTGTTAGCTTTTACAGGGCATCGGCACAATTAATGCAATGTTCTTGACCTGCAAATAGACAAGAGCTGTCATCTCTTGCATACATGTCTGAGCACTGTTTAGCTGCTGAATGGGAGATAGGCCCTCTATGATTGCTATGAAAGCTGAGCTCAGCCTTCCTCTTGAAAAGACAAATGCAGAGAAAAAGAGAGGATTTACTGCTGGAGAACAAAGAAAACTACAAAATCACTTCTGTTTTCAGGGGCACCTTTTGACGAGAACACCCAAGCCAGATCCCTAAAATAGAAAGTTAACAGCTCATGTCACTCAGCTGCTGACAAGCAAAGGATAAGAGGCCTTGCTATAATCTCTGTGTGTTGTATCTGAATCCCTAAACAGGCTCCTGAACAGGGAAAGCACAAACTACGTGGCAGGGCATTTATGGAAGAAGGGGGTCCTAGAAGCTACTAAGTGGTTCCTATCTGCTTTGGAGAGTGGGCTCTCAGTGCACTCTGACTCATGCTGACACATGCACTTCAGTGACAAAGCCCAGAAATGTGGCTTCAGTTGTTCAAATAAATAAGATGAAGATTGGATAGCCTGTGATCCTAATCAACTGTTTAATATGTGCATGTTCACCTTTTTGCAATTCTGAGCTGTTTTGGCTTTGTGTTAAATAATCAACTGACATCACACACACACACACACACACACACACACACACACACACACACACACACACACACGGACATTAAGTTTTATTTCGATTATGGCATCATTGCCAGCCAGACAGAATAAGGATTAATGACTTTTTACAGCCATCTGAAGGCAGCAGGTATCTGAAATCTCTACCTGGAGTGCACTGTCAAACCACAATTACTCACAGCAGATCCACTTGTTAAATTTTGTGCAGCCAACCTCTTGCAAAATAAGTACAGAAACCTCAAACTTGTCATTTTGATGAATTATTCTACAGTTTTTGCTGCAAATCAACAGACATGTGATGGACACATTGAAAACAGTTCACAGGGTTCCATTGTTGCCAGTCCTCCCCTAGTGTCTCCATCCAAAACACCAGGTAACCGGGGCAGTGGCTGCACCTTGTCTTTTTTTAACGAGTCTGGCCAAAGTGTTGAGTGGAGCTCCGCAGTTTTAATTCCAATACAGGTAGATGTGTGGCTGTGATGACCAACATGATGAGACAGAGATTGTCCAGGTTAAATTTTATAGTGATATTCACAGAAACAGGGGTTATTTTAAAAATTCTCATTTATTTGTGGGTCATTACCAGGATCGTGTTCATGTTGCAATATGAAGATTAAAGAGGCAACTATTTAATTCTCAGATTGTCAGCAATCATTTTTGCATGCAGTCAAATTGAATGGAATTAAACTTTAAAAATAATTTCAGAAATGAAAAAACTAGATAGCATTTTTAATTCTACTTTGTAATTATGGCACTATGGTGGTATTTAAGGGCTGACAAATGGCAAAAAAAATCATGTACAGGGATGATAATTCAGGTCCAGAATATAACATCAGTCAAGGCATCTTCACACATTCATAACAGACCACGTACACTCAGTGTCCAGTTTATTAGGTCCACCTAGCTAAAACTAATGCAGTCAAATCCGAAAGTCCTGTAATAAATCCTGCCTTCATGAAGGCTCTAATGTTCAGTTTGTGTTGAGACTGTTTTAGAGAGGTGCTGATTTATGGAGACAGGACAGTAACTATAAAATTTGGCATTGAAAATAAAATTGAACTGAACCTGAACTGAAAAGGGAAACATTGGCATTGAAACACTGAAGTTATACTGGCGGGATGCTCAGGGTGACAGCGATGTTCACGTAATATAGAAACAGGCCAAGTTAATCCTCTGAGCTAATGCATGCTAACTACGCTACCGCCGGATCGGAAATGTGCAATAACATTTTTTGCCGACACTAGATATCAAACAAACGCCAGAGAATATGTCGTATTAAGTCGCTGTGAGCTGTAAATTCACCACTTCTCAGCAGAAGGCAGAAGAGAACGTTATCTCGGAGCCTGACCAGGCAAGGCCTCTCTCCCTCCGGGCAGTTGCCTCGGACTCACCCTGGGTCTGAAAAAAGACATTGTCAATTAACACTTAAATATCAGAATAAAATGAAATCATTTTTACTGCCTGTGTTTTACTTTTTAGTGGAACTTTTTTCCATGCCAATATAACTTTTTCCAATGCAAGTGTTTCCTTTTTCAATTCAGGTTTTGTTTTCAATGTCAAATTTTTTCAATGCCAAATGTTAATGTCACTGTCCTGGCTCAGTATTGATTCAACTTTATGGTCATTTATAAGGATATAGTTAGTGGTTCTGTAACTGCATTGCATTATACAGAGGTGTTTCTGTTATTTAGCCTACCCTCATTGATATAAATGGGGAGGACAAAATAATAGAAACACCTGTTAATATAATGCAATACAATTCAGGTAGTTATCAGATTAAAGACCAATGTTCAGATATGAGAAATTCTTGTCTATCATGAAATTTTGCTTTTGTGTAACACATTGTTGGTTTTGGTCTTTCCATGAATGTGTTGATATTAAGAGAACTATAGAATAACACCAGCTTTATCCTTTAACAGCCTAGCTTCAGGCCACCCACTGTGACAGCATGGCTCTAATAATAATGTAGAATCTACTGCAGTACAATAATTTCACATACAATTCATTTTGAAGTATGGTTTTAAATCATTCTACTTTAAGGTATCCTCTGGAGTTTTTGACCTCTAGCAGCTATGAAGCAGTTTTTTCATGAGTGGGTCCCCATGTAGTTTGTCAGACGCACGCGAGGGACAAATGCAATACACATTCTCACACTATTCCACTGACCTGCAAGTGGCGGTAATGTGCAAGTCAGGGAACAAGAAGACTGTTTGCTAGAAAACATGGATCAAAATATTTTTAAAAATTGGCTTTGCAAATGTTTTATGAGGAAGGAAATGCATTCAACACATTTAGACCTCAAGGATACTCAGAATGAGTTTTGGTGAGTAACACTGAATGCAAACATAACTTTAGTTTGTTTACAGGACAACTCCACAGAGCACCTTTAACTGTATCATGGCTGATACAATCATTCTCATTCCTACTTTTATTCCATGTAACATATGGCTCACTCACCCAAAACTGAAACCTGAACTGCAACAAAACACCACAAACAAAAAGCTGGCTGAAGCAGCAAGTGCTTGAGTGTAACGGCCATGTGCAGCTGTGACGCTGCTGTGTTAGAGCTGCTGCTCTGACCTCAGTGCAGTACATTCTGTAGTTGTAGTATAGTATAGATTTGTATAGATTTTTAGTACATCATAAAACAACATGTTACATATGACATTTTATGACATGACAATATATACGCGAAGAATATAGATGGTGTCTCATACATATAAAAATAAGACAAAACAGTATTATACAAGTGCCTGTTTTACACCTTATTGCTACAACTTATCTCATTATATGGCCAAATGTATGTGGACATTCCAGTGTATATGTAGTGTAACATTTGATCACCATTAATGTGCCACGATAACAGCCTCCACTCTTCTGGTTTCAGGCTTTCCACCAGATGTTGGAACCTTGCTGCAGGGATTTGCTCCCTTTCAGACACAAGAGCATTAGAGAGTTACAATACTGATGCTGGGCGATAAGGTCTGGCTCACAGTTGGTGTTTCAGTTCATCCCATGTTGTCTGGGGTTGAGGTCAGGGCCCTGTGCAGGCCAGTCAAGCTCTTCCACACCAATCTAGGAAAACCATTTCTTTACGAAGCTGACAGGAAAGGGACAAATGCAAACTGTTTAGACCAAACCAGGAAAAACAGACCCAGACCTTAAGTATGGGAGTGTGCACACAGTACACAAATATGTTTGCTATTTAGTGTATTTCTATTTTTGGCCCACTACTGGCAGAACCTAATGATGGCAGTCAGTTGTCGGTCTTGCGCACGTCTAACAGAACTGATACGCTTAATTGATACAGGTGTCTACACAGGCCGTGTAACGGTTTATGTTTCAGTACCTCTATACGGGCGTAAACGTGACCCAAAGTGTATTCTTAGGTTTCAAGTATATTTTCTTGTGTTTAAAGTGAATAATTACAGTGATTGTTTATTGGGTTCTGAGCGGGTGAGCTACACTCAATACTGGATAACCTCTTGCTTAAAGGGAAAGTCTGGTATTTTTAAACCTAAACAAATTTTGGGGTCGAAATGACTAATACTTACCAAATGTTTTAGAATTGGTCCAGTAGATTGCCTCCACCAGCACCCACGAATGGGCTGCAATGGCTGCAACGTAATTCTTGCGGGCAATTGCGTCTGTGAAAAGTCTGTCCACTAAAAGTGCTTGTTTTTGCCACTGACAGGCTCAGACTGTTATTCGAAGTGTCTGACAGCATAATGGGAAGGATCCCTACAGAGACAGATCGTTTGTTAAAGAGTAAGATCCTTTTTGTTTAATCAGAAACAGAAGTCTCGCTCAAGGAAAAGTCTCGCTCTGAAATCTGGCAAGAGGTTGAGTTGTTGCAGGAAGATCCGTATACTCATTTAAATAGGGATATCCATCGAATTCAAATGCCTCATCTACATTGTTGAAATCAGCTAAATGTTCAACCATGACTTTAGAAATAAAATCTTGCTAGCAGTTCCCCTATGTAAACTCTTGTCTCCAACTCAACAACTCAACCTCTCGTGAGATTTAAGAGTCAGACTTTTCCTTGAGCGAGACTTCTGTTTCTGGTTAAACAAAAAGGATCTTACTCTAATGCATTTGTTGAATCACGTTGGTTCAAAATAAATATGCAAATTAGAAAATGTTTAATATCTGGATGTAATGCGAGGAGCGTGTCAGACCAGACACTCTCTGCAAGGCTGCATTTTGTGGCTAATTTTCAGTACCAGTTCTTTTATCCTCAAATCTGTTGGATAGATACGGTGTCAGTCAGTCTAATGAACAGTATGTCATTCTCAGAGAATAATTCTTAATGGTTTTTTTCAGCCCAGTTTTAAAAACACATTCTCACAGAACAGAGTTATGGGTACATTTTGACGTGATGTTAGGGATAGACAGTTGGACAGGATACATCCCACTAACAGTAGGGGGAAAAAAACAATCCATCACAATCTACTGCATTTTCTAAATGAGCCTTTCAGTATTTCATATACTTGGTGTATATTGTAGGACAACAGTATTTCTGCCCAGTGGTATCAGCTAGTGATGATAGGCCCCACTGCAAGATTATTTTTGGGGTATTTTTATGTTGTTTGTCTATTTTAAAGATGAGGTTCCTGCATTGGGTTGCATGGTGTGTGAGGCTACAGAATTTTAGACCTATAAAGCTGTAATCAAGATTCAAACCAGACTAGTAGAGTAACTCAAAGAATTTTAGTCTAGTAAATTCAATAAAAAGGCAGTGATTAAACACAATTAATCTGATTCCTAACTGGTTCAGAAAGATGATTTTCAAACTATTGGAATATTACAAAAATATTATAGGCTAACAATTTCTCCATAGTGCTGGAGGACCAAATGTTATGCAATATCAGCAATACAGCATTACATATACAGCAATATCAAAATTATCTTTCCTCATCCTTTGGTACATGACTATAAAAGTATATATTTCACATTAAAGAATACACTCAAGGCAAGCACCGACTTGAGCCACGCAGCCAAGAAATTATAACAGGTTTGCAGGGCTCGTCTGTGGGGGGGGCTGCCTTTATAGCATCATTCTATCATCTATAGGTATTAATTTCATATGTGCTTGTGTAATAAAGTATTCTATCATTGTATTGCATCATATTGTGTGATAGTTATACCTGACACCCAGAAAAGATTCATAAGCATATTTTCTGTTCCATTATCTGAATGCATTACATAACCACTAAATCAAATCCAAAAAAGGCAAACATCATTGACCCAGATGTTTACAGGGTGGCATCACAGTTCACATTCACTGTTACGATCAACAATGTACAAGTGCATGAACAGGCCGATATGAATGAACTGAATGGGTGCTAGTGGTGCTCTGTAAATAATAATCCTTGAGCTCAGATAATGACATTGTTAACATTGTTTTTTAAGTAAACAACTTGAAACTGATGATTCAAAACCCCAGCACATCTTCATTTAAAAGCACTCAGGTTGTAATTATCAGGACATCTGTCAACTTAGCGATTGCTTCCACAGCCAACAACAGCTGTGTGCTTCCTATCAGAGAGAAATCACGATGCATGATGTGCACTGTGCTGTAGCTCTTCGCTTCTGATATATCTAATGCAAACGGCAGCTGGCAGGGTATATGTTGGTGATATACTGAGACAAGGGGTACTCACTGTGCAGTGGTCCCAGCTGCTTGTAGTTCTGCTTCACCAAGGCACCTGATGTCTTGACTGTAGTGATCCTCAGTGACCATGCTTGGCCTCTCATTGTTTACTCCATTATCTACTTACTGTAATTGGATGGGAATTATAATAATAACAATAATTTTATTTATGTAGCACTTTTTAAAACACACACTTACAAGGTGATTCACATATAGGTTAAAATAAACACATACAAATACTAGTATACATACATACACACATACGCACACTCATACATATGCAAGATACATAGGTAAAAATTTAAGCGCACGACCAAAGTAAACAAAACTAAAGGCAAACAGAGAGTATTAATAAAAAGGCTAACCTGTAGACACGAGACAGATTCAGCAGACCTGATGGAATGGCGTCTCTCTAGCTGCCTCTGGATTTAAAATAGGAACGGGGAACAGATAACAGGCCTTGATCACATGATCGGAGTGGCCGGCAGCTAGAATAGGGGCTCAACAACTCTGCTATATATGACGGGGCCAGGCCATGCAAGGCCTTGCAAGTAATTTGTAAAATTTTGAAGTTGATTCTGTATTTTACTGGAAGCCAATGAAGGGAGGCAAGAATAGGGATGATGTGGGATCGACAACTAGTTTTTGTTAGCGGCCTAGCTGCTGCATTTTGCACCACAACAGCAAGATATCAGTTGTAAACAAGAAATATCAACGTCTAAACAAACAGATTGCTAGGAAACTTGCAGAACACATTCATGCATTTCAGAAGATTCAGAAGAACTTCAATTATACGAGTGTGGACACACTATGAGCTACTCTTCAGTGGTCCTTGGACCAAACTGTCAACTTTGCACACAAAGTATTTCATATATGTTTTTAAAGACCTTACAAACTAAGCATTTTAGACTGACACAATGGTGAGGGCTTTTTTTTTCATATAGTAGCTCTTGCAGGAGCGTATCTATGTTCCAGGGTCCTATATTCCCCAGGTCAATATTCTTTTAACACACATTAACCTTCCTATTGTGTTTGGGTCAAATTTGACCCATTTCAAGTTAAAATATTTCATAAATATTATCCAGTTTTTTTTAATTGGAACAAGGCTTCAAAACAGCTTTATAAACACAACATTTTATTTAATAACATTTTATTCAAACTTGATTCAAACTCTTGTTTGGGTTGGGTTTGATCCATAAAACTACCCAGAATGTTTTATTGCTGCATGCCATACTGTGACTTCAACCATTTGATAAGATCCCTCAAGTGTAGGCCCATTATAGTGAGAGCCATAGGGCAGTGCTGGGGAACAGAAAACCCCTTTGTTCCCACAATAGCCCATGTCATGTTAAGTGAATATAGAGCTGGGGAACATCTTCTTCAGGTTCCCATTATGTGCTATATAGAACAGGGAAACATAGGACCCTGGAACATAGGACATTGGGAACATAGGACCCTTTGAGAGCACATAATTATGTAGAACCCGGGAACATAGGACCCTTTGTCATGTTCCCATTATGTGCCATATAAATCTGGGGAACACAGGACCCTGGAAACATAGGAATGACCCCACTCTTGCCATCGGTCCTATTAGATATTACATTGTTCTCACCAAAGTAATTGCTGAGATCTTGGAACGTGGCAACAATGCTAAAAATAGGTCAGACAGGTTGATAACAAACTTATTTGAAGAGAAAACAAAGGCTAACGGTAAAATTATTATCCAAACTGTCTGTTGTATACATCCATCACAGTTGACAGACCCACTTCCTGTTTAAGTTTTGACCTACTGTACTTACTGTAGTTGTGCACAATGAGGAATTATAACCAACAATTCAAGTGTGCCCACTTTCAGCTTTATGCCCAAATAAAGTGGTTTAGATAATCAGAATAAACTGTTGGCTTGTTTACATTCTATCTGATTGTCTGACTGCTTGTGTTTCTTGCTTTGTCTGACCTTTTGTTTGTGTGTGTGTTCCATGATCTCAGTAATGAGCATGGTGAGTGCATTGTTATCATAACTGATGGTCAGAGCTACAAATATCAAATCCATGTTTAACAAATGGTAGTTTTCCTTTAAAGCTCCAGCTTGAGATATTGAGAGTGTCACATCTTCCCATCCTAGCATGCATTTGTATGTTGAAGGTCACACCTTAAATAAGTTAGATGTCCCAGTTGATTGCTCAGCTGGTGCAGTCATGTGGCCACAGAGTTTTGGATGATGTTATGCTAGTACAGATAGAATAGTACACAGAGAACAAGGATGGCATAGAGTTAGAGGAAGACATTGTTCCCCTTACATTCATACCTCCTTACGCACAAAATACCCTAATTAAACGTTAATTACCATTGGCATTTTCATAGGTTGTAGCTATTCTAATTAACACAGTCATATTTTCTTACCAAGGATCTGTGCACGTACAATGATCAAATTGTGATTTTGGGTGGCTGGGGAAACAGTGAAGGAAGACAATGACACTGGATGATAACACCAAATGTCAGATGTAATAAGTCTCAGTGTGACTCTGCAGTACGTGGGCTGTCATTTTTAGACCTGTCTCCAGGCAACAGACTATTATTTTAGTCTGTGGATAGATACTTCAGTCTGATGTTGCAGCCAAATAGCTTTGAGTTACTGCATAAAATAACTCTGCAAACATGTTCACAATGTTAAAACACATAAGGCTGGCATGTTACTAGCTTGGATATTACTACACGTCTGTTTTCCTTCTAGCAGAAATGTCTCTCAGTTGGTCACTTGTGGCACAGCCAGTGTGGGCTTGTAATAATGAAACGAATGGTGCATAACGGGTTAGGTGGCTTAACATAAGAAGGCCGAATCCCAGGAGCATTCCCTACACACAGTTATTTGATTTGTTCTTGCAGCCACAGCCTAGTCCTGCCTAAGTGCTGTACAGAGGCATATGGCCAGGCTTGTGCGGGCCTAATTACAGGCATTATCTCATTCACTATTGTAAGGGACTGTTGTGCCATCTTCCATTTATTTAATTAGGCTTTTCACATATTAGAAAGGCCCCAGTTTGAGCTGAAAATGTAACATATGGGTTGAGAGAACATAGACTTTGGGGGTGTTGTAGTGTATTAAGAATATATTCTGCCTTTTTTTCTGATGTGGAGCAATTTGTCAAGCAATTAGCCATACTAATTAAATTTTTGTAGCGCTAATCAAACGAATATGCTAAAACATTCTTTACATTGCCAGTCTACTGTCTGTTCCCATTTAACTTGATGGCTTAAAAGAGCCTCCTACTCCTGGCTTCCACTCCACTTGATCACCTCATTTGCATTTTATATTGGTAAATCAAATTAAGCACCCGTAGCTTTTAACATGATTGACTGCGGCCAGGGCTGCTCAGATGGGACTTTTTCTGCAAAGAAAATTAGACCAATTTTAATGTGCAGAGGAGAGAGCCTGGCTCCCCTCACATTCAGCAAATCGCATTCACTCAGCTAATTAAAATGATTTTTCCCCCTTTTTGTCTGTGTTTGCTAAGGGGCTTTGATAGATTTGCCCACCTGCTGTTTTACTGTACATCTCGTTTTCCTGCTTTTTCCCCAGTGGAGGCCTCTTGCACACTGTGCTTCTACTATTCCCAGGCCACCATGCATGATTACTGTTGTACTATACTGTAGCCATCAACTTAGCCACTACCCAATCAATAAGCCACAGTTTTCCCTGTTTAGCTCCTGATAATACATTTTTCTAAATGGTATTGACATATGGCTATGTCTGGAGGGTTATTGTAGATATTTGAAAATAAACTGTGTATCACTTGATTATGGTGTTACACGTGCAGTTATGAGACTTATGTTTGATTCAGTTACACTTCAGTCAGTGATCAGGCATTTAACAAGTGTGTGATGTTGGGTTGAGCCAAAAGTGACCTGGTATGTCTGATATACCAATCAATGTCTCGATTTGTACTGCATGTAAACTGCAGCAATGCTGCACCGCACTGCCCTCCTGTAGAGACACTGAGGTTATGTCCTCTGTATCTTTTGTGGCAATTTGAGGGGGTGGGGGGTGGCAGTGGGGGTGAGGGTGAAGTATCCATAAAACAACTGAAAAGACACGGGGGTTATTCGTGGATTCCAGGATATTTAGACTTTTACATTAACAAATAATGAATGAATAAAATTAGGGCTAGATGTAATACCTTATTTTGGTGATTTTTTGTCATTTTATCAAAGTGCTGAATGTTTAAGTGTTTATATAAGAAGCTTTGCCTGATAAAAGCCTAAAGTAAAAAAGAAAAAGTTATACCTGATCAAAGAATAAGTAAACAAGCTTAATAATCTGACCAAGAATTCAGCAGTGTTCAGTACTTGACAGCTGTCCATGCTTGATGCTACGAACACATTTTAGTTGGTACTCAGAATGTATTGACGTTAATACCTAGTCCTATAAAGGACTCAGTATTTCTCCATCCAAGTTTTTTTCCTAGCAGTGTGGAGAGAAGGCTTTTAAACAGCATTTAGACCTTCATGTTCAGAAATATAATTTACAGAAAATATAACTGAACAGCTACCTAAATAAATAAAATATCAAAAATCCAATTTATTATTATTTTTTGTTGTTTTCACTATAGATTGAGCTGCTACTTCAACTCCAGGCACACTACAGCAGGCAACACAAAACTCCACCTCAGAATCTCCTAATCCTGAAAACCTTAATTGACGTTTTCAATTTACATTGAATTGAATCAATCTGAGAACACTGATTGAAAAACAAATCTGCTAGTGCAGGATTGCAGCAGTTTAGTTCAACTTCTACAAAAACAACTGCTGTATAATTATTAGACTCCATTCAAATTATTGATGTATTATATTTATAGCTGATTGAAAACCTACTTCTGATTTGTGATGGTTGTAAATATAAAAAATCCATTATATCTACCCTAGGAAGAACTTTATGTGCTATCGTAGAATATTTTGAAAGAGAAATAAAAGTTATGTGAGCTGGGAAAAAAAGCAGGGAGGAGAGAAAATGCTGTTCTTTAGGGAGTATTCCCACTGGGAATAATAGATGCAGCACAGTGCCGGCACCAGGCGCTTCCCCGGAACGCAACAGTCAGCTTAATTGCAGCTTTTAGGATCATTACTGCTCCCATGTGAATGTCAAAATGGACAAGGCTAGTGGGCCTTTGACAAACAGGCTACCACCACCCACCGCCCTGCAGTTGCAGTCACAAGGGGCAGGCCCATAACTGAGAGAAAAATACAGGCCTTGTTTGTTGTCCTCTCTCCTTCAAACCAGAGGAAAAAAATGCTACAGAATAGATTTTGGAAATCAAAGCTTTGCTATCACACATTTCTGTCTTTTGACAAAAGACAAACCCCCGTAAAATCATCTCTCTCTATATATAGAGATGATATAGTATATATATATATATGTGTATATATATATATATATATATATATATATATATATATATATATATATATATATACACATATATATATATATATGAATGAATGCATGGTGCAGCTCTTATCTCTCTTTTACACCTCTGACCTTTGCAGACTCCAGTTGTCATGGCTGCGAATGCCTCATTACAGATCCGCTAGTTGAGGAGCCCATTCATCATTCAAGAGCAGAAGCTTGCATCCAACTCAAGAGCTGGAGGAAAGTGGCTCTCGGAGAGCCTTGGCCTCGTCCCTACAATCATCCAATGAGGTCCTCCATTGAGCACCGTTCCTCATAGTGTGGAATATAATGTAAAGTACTCCTTTTTGAAAAGCGCTGTCAAAAGTCTTTACTTGTCATAATTCTGTCATTGATGCCTCACTCCAGTTTTTCTGACCATGTAGGATCTTCCTTGACAGTTGTTCAGGTTTTTGGTGCAAGCTTGAGGTCTACAAATTTATAACCAACTTTCTGATGGAGCATCGTATTATTTTAATAAAATATAGGTACATTCATCTTACACTAGACACACACACTTATTTGATACTAGAGTCAGTATTTTCTCCCAGTTAACTGTTGCTTTGTGTTGTTTAAACCCATATAAATTCATTTTGAATCCTTGACTAATACGTCAGATACAAATTGGAAAAACATGTATAAAATGCTGCACTGACATATTTGCAATTTATGGAATAAATGTGTGTGTGTGTGTGTGTGTGTTATATATGCTATGGTTATGTAGTGTGGAGAAGGTTTATGTATAGGCCTACATTATATAGAAATCTAAAGGATAGGTGTGGTGCTATTCAAATTTTTTTTTTCATCAGAAAATCTCATGTTCAGACCCAAACCAACAATTAACATCTCCTACTAACAAGTATTGTGTGTGTATCTTCTTCCTCTGTGCCATAGAGCTCCAAAAACTATTAAAAACACATCAGTGAGCCACACTGTTGCACTGTGTGACATGTTCTGTCATTACCATGAACACACAAAATATAGTTTATTTTGATTCCTACTGCCTGAAATACTCATTAGAGCACCAAATTGTGATTAATCAGCCGCTGAAAGTAGTCCCCAACAAATTCAGTATTTCCTGCTGTTTGTGAGCAGCTGTTTTTACGAAATTACTGAGCTTATATTAAAAATTAAACTATATATTTGTGAGCCGTCTTTAAAGATTTGCATCTTCAGTAGAAACCAACGTTTTTTTAATCTCTTGTAAGCATGCGTTTCACTCTTATCAGTTTTTGTCAACTCTGTGTCAAGCACCGTGTAACTGAGTTTTGATATGTGCTGTATAAATAAAATAACAATAATTACAAAGACAAACCAATTGAAGAGTATCATTGTGATGTTAACTCTCACTGGTGTTAGTAACAGATATTTTTCCTTTCTTTGTGAACAATGGCCAAGTTGTAGAAAAAACAATACTGCCTGAAAAGAACCGTCCTGTGGCGCTTAAAATGATGGGGAGCAGAATCAATTTCCTGGTGTGATATGCATACCAGGTAAGAGCCTTTTCAATGATTTTCCAGTCAAGCTTGTTTTGGTTTCCAACGTTGTTGTGCTAATTTCAGTGGTGACCCTGAGCACGCAAATCCAGCCTATCAAAACAAGGAAGGTCAAAACTCTCAGGTGCTGTGCCCGTCTGAGTGCTTTAAAGCCAAGTGCGTTATCGTATTCACACGCAGAGAGGCTGTGATAGTAGCAGAGGATGAAGGTTAGCAGACAGCACATCACTTGGAGTGCTTTAAAGTCATACCTGATTTGTTTTGTAGCGCTGCCACTCTGCCTTGTTTTGCACATTCATATGAGGAGAGTGGTGTGCTGATGCTCCTTCTGCTGAATCAGACGGTGGAGATTTAGCCTCCACCAAGCACAAACTAACATTTTCGGCCACCCCGTTCTCCAGCGCCAGCAATGCAAACAGCTCGAGGAGCCTGATGCTGCCTCAGACACAGAGAGAAAGCCGCTGTTAGCCACACTAACACTCTGCACTGTGTGGGCGGCTGCGGGGGGAGAAAAATAATGTCATCTGATTGTCAAATTGATGCTGATTGCTGAGAGCAGCACATTCACCTGTTCTGTGAAGAACATTTTAAAGGTATTTTTTAAATTGAGTTAGCTAATAAGAGCACAGGTCTAAGATTCTTCTTCCGAAGAAAAAAGTCAAAAAGCATTTTGAGAAAACTCTGAATTTAAAGAATTCATTATATTTCACCCCATTTTATTCAGCCTCCTAAGATTCATCTCAGAACATTTTTAAATGACCCAAATCCTCTTCCTTGATATTATTAAAATCATTGTGACCAACACTGAATCTTGTTCTTATACACTGAGCCATTATGACAGGATCAGTCAGAGGTGTCTCAGACCTTCAGTCCCTTATGTACTCAAATTAGCTTTATTGACATAACCATAATTAGGTACATATTGCCAAACCAGGTTGTACAAACCTTCAGAATGTAAGAATAAAAGCAAAATTGCAACTGGGTTACAAATTACTACATATTTTGTACATCCACTATTCTACACTGTTCAAACCTGGAACTATAGAGATAAGTATACTATGATACAAGAAAAACAAATTACAAAAGAAAAAAAAACATTAGAAAGCCTATATAAGATGAGTAATGACACAATGTACAGTAATGACACATTAATGTGGAGATATGAATATTTAATGTAAAGATAGAGAAAACATCAAAAAGAGGTTCTCAGAATTCGTGTGGGCTCAGCAATTGAATGTGTTGTTCTTCTGATTTTCTCTCAGGCTATAACATGCTCTGAAATATTTTGCTGGTTCCATGAGCTCTTGAGCTCTTGATAAATGTGTCTGATTTGGGTAAAAAACGAACAAACAACTGAACTTTCCTGTCTGTCTCCAGGTTGTAATGTAGCTGGAAGTGTTGTTCTCTCTCCTCCGTGCCATTGTGTCCCAATTCCATACAGTATTACAGTATGTTCTATGTATACTAACTGCAATAGTGTACTGTTTTTGTTGTTAGTATACAACATATTTGACTGTTTTGTACTACCAAGAATATATGGAATATGTGTGCCAACAAACATCAATAAAGCTGTGACTTTAGAATGTCACTGCCAATTAAACTCGACAAAGAGAAAACAAAATGTTTCTCTAAAGATTTAATACTTCTGTTTTTGTTCTTTTCTCTCGTGACTCTCTGCCTCTGGCATTATGAAACGCATTCTTCAATTGGTATGGTTCAGTATACATATTAGGGATATAAATCTAAATACAATATTTGGCAAAGCACAAATAATGCAGTCTATCTGATTGAGGTCAGCATTATTTGTTTAGGGAAGCATATGAAGAAAACACAGCTATAGTCCACTGAAAATTACTTTTATCTTGCTTTTCTTCAGCAGGTGTTTTTGCATGTTTTAGACCTACAAGTCACTTATTCTTTACATGACAACATTATATTATATATTCCAAAGCATACAGTTGTGCAGTAATGCAGCTGAAAGTGCGGCCTTCTTTTAAAAACAATCTATCATGTCCTTGTGGTGTTTCCATGAGATACTCTGAATGTGCATTAGCAAAAATAGACTGGGTGCATGCAGAGTGGAGAAAATAGTCTGGCGTGACCCACAGGTGAGACTGCTCTGCTCATGTTTCTGGACATGGACACCTTGTACAAAATGAATATTAGGGGTTAGTCTCAGACATCTAGTACTGCAGGAAATGCTCATGAGGAGTTAGACATGTTAGAAGGCTGTGATGCTAGATCCTGATGCTGTTCAGATGAACCTCAAAGGAGATTTGAACAGGTGGTTCAGACCTGCTGACCTTCCAGTCATGAGCCCCCTAACCAGCCTGCAGTGCCTCCAACACTATGAAAAAAAGTGGTTCATTAAATATGCAGTGGCATTGTATATTAATTTTGTCCTGTGTAAATAGGCGGTAAGATTAGAAGACAGCCAGTGGCTGCTGGTAAAGAAAATCATTAACTGATTAACGTTGATGATTGTCTGTCAGTGCAGCTTCTGCCATGTAATACTGACTTCTGTCCTTAATCATATTTGGATCTGAAATAAGATCACACTGACGATTTCAGTGAATAGTGTGTGAGATAGAAAGCACTGAGTGTGTGAGTGAGTATGTGTGTGTGTGAGAGAGAGAGAGAGAGAGAGTCTGGAACACACATTCAAATACAAACTCAAACATCCACTGGATCCCGTGCTGTCGCTGTCTATAACTGCATGGCTACATGGAATAATGGAAATGCCTACTGAGTCAGAGAGCATTAATGCATGGCAGTCCCAGCCCACTGCTTCCCTAAGATAATGATTAAGGTGTATCTCTGTTTAATTTTTAATATGAGCTATCTGTTCTGGCCATCAGCCAACAGAGTTAAAGTAGAATTTGGCGTTTCCATAGCTTTTCAGACAGATAACCTGTATATTTGATTGTTTTTTCCTTCTCTGTGAGAATAGATAGGCCCACCACTGTGTGTGTTTGTATGTGTGAGCGTGTGCTCTAATGTCCTCAGAATATGCTTTGCAGTGTTATACAGATCAATTTATTGACAGTAAAGAAATACACAAGTAAGGAAAAAAAAAAGAAAAAAGCATTGTATAACATTTCTGGTCATTTATTTCTTAATTTTCCATTCTACATTGGAATACCATTAAAGGATAAGACTGGTGTTATTTTATATATTTTTTATTGTCAACAAATCTCATGAAAAGACCAACAATGTGTTAGTCCGTCTCAGTACTGTCTGACTTCCCTACTTAATCAGTGGCTCTGTAGCATAAATCTTTAAAAAGAGATGACAAATATATGGTTTCATTTTTAAAAAAGGCTCAGTAATTTCCTAAAACAGGTGTACACTGTAGTTTTTAGCAAACAATACTCAAACAGGAAGAAATAGTGCATTTGTTGTGGATTATTTTCAGTGGCAGATTAATACACATTTGGTGTGACTAATGTGCATTTACACCACGGACCAGATGCAAAAACCCTGTATATGCACAGTTCTGTTTTATAAATCTCAATCATTGTGAAATTGTGCACATGAGCAAGAGCCCGATTTCAGCTCCCACAGTTAGATGTCTCCCCCACCAGTCTTAAGACCTGTTAATGGGAAGAACAACAAAAAGAAGCACAGTTTCACCAGTTGTGTCGCATCAGTGAGAAAACCCTGAGTGCATGGTCTGAAGTGTGTTTGAGGAGCGCACATTCTCACCATACTTCCTGTTTTAAACTACCAGTTTATGTGTGTGAAATGTTTTTTATACATCAGACCCCAGGACAGTGTGTGTGGGACCAAATAATCCAAATAAACTACAGTGTGTGTGTTCATGGTGATGAAAGAACAACAGGGTGTGTCACTGATGTGTTTTTAATAGTTTCTTATGGCTCAGAGGAAGAACATATCAGGCTGTGATACACACACAATACTGGTTAGTAGATACATTCACTGTTGGTTTGGCTCTGCACATTCTTTGTTGACAAGAAAAAAAATATACCTGTTTCTAAACTAATGGTAATGTTCAATATAGGGATCTTTGACTATTGTTTTTTCTTTATTGCATTGCATTACTTTTATAAGAAGACAATGTTCATTTTGGTTTGTATCATACAAAAGCAGATGTGAATGTTTCGAATATCACATTATAACCTATTTCCACAACAATTTACTTCTAGGAATTAATTATTTAACATGTGCAGATGTTTACAAGTCTGTTCCAAAAACATCTCAGAGCTTTGTTTTTAGAGTGAAACAAGGAAAGGTACCTGTATTTCCCTCACCTCTTGGTTTAACATGTCAGACAGTCCGTAGTACTGTAAAAACACTGGTTCTTAAATAATTCTCAAATAAGCGTGCCCAAATTCGACTTCTTCCATTAAAAGACCACTCTGCCAATTTTCTGCCTCATCTCTGCGTATTTCTCATAGTGTGACATACCCAGAGACTCTATTATACCAGTCAGTACTCATTCTTGTTCTCTGAGATGCATCACATCCCAAATCCAAAAAGTGGTATCCGTGAAGCCCAGTCAGATGGTTTTTGGGGCTCTGGTGTCTCAGCAGACAACATTGGATTTGTGTTGCCTTGGTTTCTGAGATGCTATCTGCGTGATGACTGGAGGCTCTCTAATACCCTGCAGACGCATTCAGATGAACAGCTTCTGGTTACTGCTGGTAAATATGACTGAATTGCTATATTATTAGCAGCCTAAGCACGTACACCTCAAGATAAAACTTTAATAAAAACATTAAAGAGAAGGCGAGCTATGTTCTGAACAGATGGATCTGACTTAGTCTAATACAGACAGTTATGCTTACACAGTATTCACTTATAGTGCTGCACAATCTATAAACACACCATGTTAATAAATGTGCAGTTTCCTCCTGGGTTGGCTTTCTTTGCTGTAAAGATTGTTTCATGTGATGCATCTATGTTCTTTTTGTGTTTATAGAAGTAAAACAAAAAATACCAAAACTATTTAACAACCTTATTGTCCTGTGGTCATAGTTTTGGTCAACATATGTAACACTCTAATCAGCACAGTAACTGTAAAAAAAAAAAAACAATCAAAGGGGCCAGGAGCACTAAACAGCATGTTGCATCAAACTCCTCACTCATTTTTTTAATGTGATGTATTAATATCATTTAGACAAGCCAATCAGAGCTGCCCCTCAGCCACATCGAAAATGAATAATGACACTGGATGTAATTCTAAAGCATGATTGTAGACAGTTGTAACTAAATCTGACAGTGGTAACCTAATTTGTTGCTGATAATTGTTTGGATGGCAGAACTCATTGTTCAACTGTTCATGTGCTCATTGGTCCAGAGAAAATATGGGTTGGCATGACATTTGGTACCTGCATTGCATTTTGCCTCCTATTCACCCATTCACACACACACACACACACACACACACACACATAGATGGTGGCAAGCTACCATGCAAATAATTTTCGGTCACCCTGACATGTCTTCTAGTCCCATGGCTAGGCTAAAATTTCCAACAGCACATTTATCCCAATATCTGAATATTTGGGAAATGTCCTAATTTGCTTTCTTCATGGGGGTGACATGAGATGATGAGTGGACGAACTGTTGTTAGCAAATAAGTGTATTTTACAAAATGTGGAAATATTTCTTATTTTTATACTAGTGACCCCCCAAACTGTCTGTTTTGTTAGGGTTAGACATAGAAGCAGTAAAATACTCCACACTTTAATGCACATGCTTTTGTCAAAATTTCAGAAGGGTTATTTCAGTAACCTTTGTGCCAAAATAGCATTATATAGGTGTCGCTAATGTCGCAGTGAGAATGTAACCTCCTTGCTAAAATTTGCTCAAAAAATGTCAAACTAAGACAGTGGAACATCCATCAAGAGCAGTTGGGGGGACTTTTGTGTCTCTGTGCCCAGGCGCCAACTGCCTCATTATCTGTCCATGCCTTTTGGCAGCTGCAGTTGCACCATCATCAGGACAGACTTTCAGATTTTACTGTACTGATAAGGTTCTAAGACCAGTCAGTTTGTTGTTTGTTTCACCCAAAACTTTCAAACTTAGCAGTGTAACTTTTCAGCCTATTCAATTCAATTCAGTTTTATTTATACAGCACCATATCATAACAAAGTTATCTCAGGGCACTTTTTCGAGTAGAGCAGGTCTAGACCGACTCTTTATATTTACAGAGACCCAACAGTTCCCACCATGAGCAAGCACTATGCGACAGTGGCAAGGAAAAACTCCCTTTTAACAGGTAGAAACCCCGAGCAGAACCAGGCTCTGGGTGGGCGATCATCTGCCTCGACCGGTTGGGTTGAAGGGGGGGATCAGGAGGAAAGAGAACATACAGCAGCACAATACAGTTTCACACAGAGATGCAACGCAATGGTTGCGGTAATGGTATGGATGTTAACACCAACAGAAACAACACTAAGAGCAACATTAATTCAGTCCACTGGCGAGGCTTCATATATTTAGTCATGCTTACGTGTGACACACTCCTTTCACTAAAACAAATATGTAACACAACATTTGCTCTGATCACTCTTTTGCTCTGCCTAAACTGTGGCTGCTGCACTGCTCAATGACAGTATCACTGCTGCTGCTCAGAATGCTCAGTGAAATGCTGCAGGGAGTGGCGTGCTAATAGCCAGATGCCAAATATGAAATGTTCATAGTCTGTATTTACATATTAATATAACATGTGAGTTGGTTGACTACACAGTTCCCCTGGCTATTGTGTAGAGAACCAAACATTTGAACCTTGCACCTTTAAGAACACTTGGAAACTTGGTTAACCTTGTGCTTCCCAGCGAGAACATTAGAGATGATTTTATGGCATAGGGAGGTAAATAGAACTGATACAAGCAGTGTCACTTGCATTCAACTCCTTACAAGGTTTGACTGACTTCCCACTACTAACCTGGTGGGCTTTTGGGAGTCAGGCGCCAGATTTCTGGGAGGATTAGTTCCCTTGCCCATTTCCCATCCCAATTCAATGTGGTCTCATCCAGAGGCCCACAATTGTTTCCTTCAGCCTGCCCAAGGTACAGTGCTGCTTTTGTTCCATCTCTCCATCGGCTCTGAATACAGTCCCAGAGCCAGACAAACCTGTAGGGTATGTTATCAGGACTCTTTGTCCTGGTTCTTAGCTTCCCCTGCCCAGATCCCCATCAATACAACACAGGAGAGGCACAACTGTAGGCAAAGAGTCTGTCTCTGTGTTTTCCTTAGTCACTCTGTGGAGGCTCAACAAACTCAGCTAACATGACTTCTGGTTCACAATGATGAACCTGATTTCACAGAATTCATGCATACATCTGACTGTGACAACTAGATCAGGGCATTTTGTTCTACATTTTTTCCTAAATAATCTTTTACACCATAGTGTTAAATATTTCTGAATGTGATTTTCCTACCAAACAGGCAGCCATTACTTTCTATTTATTAATTATGGCTACTATTAAAACTATGTAAAATGACTAATTAGACTTTTAAATTATTAATATTAAAGCAATTATTACTTTATGATGTCATACTATTGTGTGGTACAATTAAAGCACAGATTGGTTTGAAAAGTCTGCACCGCATCACCATGCAACAATAATGTAACTTTGGCAGCAACACTAATAGCAGCCATGAACTCAAGTCTCTGCAAATGTATTTACACCAAGTAGTGAAATTAATGGAAATTAATGGCTGCCTCAAAGGAAGGACTTATTACCTGGTAAGTCAATGCCTACTCTCCCTCATTTGCTGGAGAAAGCCAATGTCATACAGATAACTATGGCAGTCAGGAAAATCTCACTCGTAAGGTAAGATCAGATTTGCATATGGTTGGATCTTCATGAATCTGCCTGTATACACTGCAGGGATCTACAGTAATATGAGTTTTTGCTCTAGACATCTGGCATGTCTTATGTCTGACATATTCTACAGATGAAACTTCATACACGGTCTCAGTGTTGAGAGTGAGGGGGCTCTGTGTCCTTTATCAGTGCTGCCCATTGGGAAAATGGAAACAGGTAATTTCTCCATACTTTTAAAAACAAATGTACTGGTGTATTTACTCAGGGTTACAACTGCCACTAGCTGCCATTTGTCACTGCATGAAATTCCATGTGCCATGTTAGCTGCTGTAGCTTTAGCCTTCTATAAAATAACACAACAAAAAGTTGTGTTATTTCCAAATGCTGATTTACCATGGCTATATACGAATGTATTTTCTGGCTGCATGTGCGTAGATTTGATTGGCCAACACAGTGCACTGCCCTGACGTTGCTTTGCATTATAATAAATATTAAGCCAAGCATTTTTTCTGGACTACTCTGTTTTTTTGTTTTTTTATCCAGAGTCCTTTGAGGCGGCTTCTCCGCTGTGTCAACACTGTGGTCTGAAATAAATGAGAAGGCTTGGTTCTTTGAGGCAGTCTGAACATGGCTAATAGGTCAATAATTTCAGGTTCTTTATGTCTGTAGACAAAAGATAAAGCAGACAGACTGTTACTTAGAGGGCGGAGTCTAACAGAATGACACTTCACTTGTAGGTAAATTCTCTTTACTTTGCTCTATCTGAGTTTGAGTGAAAGTGAATACAAACTGGTGAATTATGGTGCAGAATGCAAAGCACAGTCAAGAGCATTGCGTTCAGTGCGTAGAGGGCCTGGTGGAGCACTTTTGGTATTTTCATGGTCAGTCGTTTGTTCACATGCTCAATGCGACCTATGTTTGCTTTTGTCTGACAAGCGACCTCTAGTGGCTGTGTGAATTATGACTTTTGTCTGTCAGGATCAAAGGTGGAAGTAGCATAAAGTTGATGGAGTCAAAACTTCATAGGGAGGAGGAGGAGGAGGAGGAAGAGGAGGAGGGTTGTGGTGGATGGATTCGTCAACAAACCATGCAACTTTGACACGAGACCAATGTTCATTTCCTACCCACAATTTCTTTTAACCATTACCATTGTCATTTCCTAGCGTTAGTCAAGTAGTTATTCTTTTAACCATGGCGATGAAGATTCCCAAAACTAACCTAGGTACTTACTTTAATCCAAACCATGGTATTTCCCAAACCCTAACCAAGTCGTTTTTACGTCTATACCTAAACCAAACCTTAACCATACAGCCAACGTTTAAATGGCTACATGGGGAGTCAATAAACTGGAAGACAAGCCCCACAGGATGGAAGCTGTTGTGGATGACAGCTGCTGCTGAGAATAAGATATTTATCTTTGCTTTTGGAAATTATTGCAGTGCATGTAGATGTTTTTCCTGATTGTAAAGTGTAGAGTGAAAGTGAAACATAAGAAAAGAATACATAAAAAGGGTTCTATGTGGGTGCACAGATGCACTGTGCAGTTGGCTGTTGACCTGCTCTGAGCAGCAGGCAGAAGGTGCATAATACAGTGACTCTTGACACCAAAATTACAGTGCATTGCTGGATTGCTAGTGACACTCCCCCCACTGCACCTCTCTGGATGGCGAAATACCAGACAGACAGGCGCAGTGTGTGGCATTTTCCTCAATGTAGCGAAAATGCCAGAGGCAATACACTTGTACGAAGATAAAGCCCTCTGTCCTCGCTCACTCTCAACTTGTTCTAAGCTTTCCTGTCTGTTCCAGCACGCTCTCAAGTCTTGTCTTGCAGTTTGATTGTACAAATTTGTTTTGTCATTTGTGAATTAATTGATGATGTTATGCAATGATTCTAATTCATTGCATAGTTGCCCCAGATTTGGTGATCTAGTCTTTAAATCAGAAAACGAGATCTTACAGAGATACGCAATAGCACCGATTAAATCTGGCAGGTACTCCCCCGTACTGGCACTTCTCATTTTGCCATCATGAGTTTCCACACTTCTTAAAGCGTACCATCACCATCCTGGTAAAATGTGGTGCACACAGATCTCTGAGTAAAAAACTTAACCAAGCCAAAATGAAAACAGTGGCATAAATTATCTTGTTGAAATGAGCTGACATAAAAAAAGACTGAAGACTCTGACTCAAAGGAAACTCCATCAACATGATAAGAAGATTTCAACATGACATTTCATTTGCTTTCACTGTTGGAAGCAAATCTTCCACAAACATGGTCATGGTTTTCTCATCATATTTACTCCTAATATCACATTAACTAACTCTTAATTCCAATTAATGACATACTGGACAACTACATAAAAAGCTTGTATTTTATATATATATATATATATATATATATATATTGTGTTGAAAAGTTCTTCTCCTATTTTCTACTAAAACACCTACAGCTCTCTGGATGCAGGCAGACCAGACTCAGTCACAATTGGACTCGTTATTGTAACAAATATGCAGGCAATCCCAATGACAATGTGAAAATTAAAGAGGATAGATCACTGTCCCAGAAGAAGAGAAGCAATGGGACTCTTTGCAGTTGGTCTCAAGCTGGACTCAAACAGACTTTCAGTTTGTCGTTGCTTCCAACACCTTGCAGTATCACTGAATCCACTGCAGTAAATGACTGTTGCATCCTTGTATTTGACTTTGTAGAATATGCTTTGCTGTCTGTTAGCTTGTTCCCTGCTGTTCTCCCAGTGATGCTTGTATGACCTCACTGAGCAACCCTCTCTTAAAGTCCCAGATATAAGCAGCAGCATTGTAAGCAGCATGTCAGTTTTCCTTCATTCACTAATTTTACTGTAAATTTAAAGAAATTAAAATGATTGATATGTCTTTAATTCTATTTTAGCAGCCTTATTTTTCTGTCATGCAATGACAGTTGTATTCCATTATATCAGCTTCAGTTAAGATATCATGACAAAAACAGCTGTTTCTTTTTTTAAAGATTTCGGACAGATATTTACCACTTATATTTGTGTATGTTCAGTTCATGGAGGGAGAGAAATTCTTGAAACAATTCATAGTATGGAGGTGTGGCTTTGGCACAGGTGGTAGAACGGCTGGTCCATTGATCACAGGGTTGGTGGTTCGATCTCCTCCTGTCCACATGTTGAAGTGGGCAAGCCATCAGTGTGTGAGTGTGTGTGTGCGTGCGTGAATGAGTGGCAAAAACCTTATAAAGTGCTTTGGATAAAAGTGTTATATAAATTTAGCCATTTATGGTGTGTTCAGTGCCCTGTCTTAGTTGATTAATTGGTTGTTTGGATCTTAATCAACTATGACATCTGTTAGCAATTTGTGTTGTTGTATATTGTATTAATGGCAAATGAGCTATTTCTCAATAGTTACAATGGGGAAATGTTAGCTGGAAGTATTCACAAATGTAATTTGGTCTTTAATATGTGTTACATTTTAAGAGACCCCTCATGAGTGCATTTATCTGCAGAGGGACAATTTGACAGATTTTCTGAAAATATAATCAAATAATTAATAAGTCAAAGAAATCTAAAACTAGTCAACTTTGGCTATAACTTCTGTTCCGGGTAAGATGGTACGACACGTGGCTTTCTGGAATGTGCTGCTGCACAGAAAGATCACAGGACAGGAGGATGCAGTGTGGAATTAAGCAGCATTAAGCAGAGAAACAGTGATAGTGATGCACTGACAGAATGACATCGTCAACCCTTGTCACTTTCCGTGGAACTTCACCTTTACATATTTCCATGAACAATCTCAAACTTGTGGAAAAGAGAGTGTTCAGTGTCTGCATTAACCAAGTGGTTCAGAATTCATACTGGCCTAACACGATCTCAAATGAGAACCTGTATAAGGTCACAAGCTGCAACAACATAGCCAAAGAAATTAAGGCAGGAGATTGCATTGGCTTGGACACGTACTGAGGATGCCACCAGAACGAATCCCCAAAGTCGCCCTCAGATGAACACCACCTGGGAGGCGAAATAGGGGCAGACCAAAAGCAACATGGCGAAGAGCGGTTGATGCTGAGCTGAAGGACATGGGTCTCTCATGGGACCAAAGATTAAGTAATTAACCAAATTACAGATTTGTAATGTTCGGGGCACACAGTCACACACATATTGAAACATTCCCTGATCAGGTATTGGTGGGTTTTTTTTTTAGAGAGATAAAGAACTCCCTGCTCATGCGGTTGATGCAGCTCATACAGATAATCACACAATAATCAGCTTTAAAAAACATAAAGTAAAAAATAAATTGTGGTGGCACTTTTTTTTTTACATACTGATGGTTTAAATGACACAGAGGATCAGTGGCGGCTCTCAAACTCTCATCATCAAATTGTGACAAATATTCTCCCGTTGTTTTTTTCATAGCTGAAGAATAAAAGCAACAACTTCTGACAAAGCTTTTATATGAAAAATCAAAATCCCAGCAAACACATATATTATTCTTGTATGGGATAGAGACGTCAGGCACTTAAATCCTAAACTCAGAGTACATATTGCCTCCATTTGTGTCTGATATTTATATTTATCTTGGAATCGGCTGGTTGGTGGCAAAAAGCCACAGGGCCAGGAATAGCTATCTGAAGTCATTTAAATTCAGATCTTCTTAAAATATGAAAACATGTTGCCATTGAGGTGACATTATTGTAATTGTAGTTCTGAACATTTCTTGAAACAGATTCATCAGTTTAAAATTTCACTGTCAGATGTGATCACTTTTTTTTGAAGAAAATAAGATTAGGAGTCCGAAGTTTTGTTAAGGTCAAGATGTTTGAAGTGGAGTTTGTTCTAAAGCAGGTAGCCAGCCTATAGGTAAACTGAGACAGCATCTGCACCAACATGACACCCAATTAACCACAGGACATCTGATGTTCCCCTCATGTGTAAATATGCACAAAGAGAAAAAACACTTTAAAGAAAGTCAAACTCTCCCAATTGTCCTATTTTGTAAATTATTAAAAAAAACAGTAAAAATTAAATTGTGATAGAAAATCCACAGACCAAACTCCAATCTTTTTTTTGTTTGTTTTTACTTCAGTTAAGAAAGTTACACAAAAGGTGGCAAATTTGTCGACAATAAATAATAAATAATTTTTGTTGCACGGGAACAAACGAAACATTTTCTTCCAGAGCTAAAGGTATTTTTAACTTATTATTAATTATACACATCTTTGGGAAAGAAAAAAAATTGTCGGACGGACACTAACTCACACAAATGTCCCACGAAGCTTGTGGCAAAATAGAGGTATACCTTGTTGCAAATGCTTTAGTACTTGGGTCATGAAGGAAATCGTGTAATTAAATGAAGAAAAATAGTGCTGTCCCCCTCCAAATGGTCTATTATATGATGAGGTGCGTGTATCGAATTAAAAAAAATCACCAGTCATTGTTTTCTATTCAAAGTAGCGCACAGCATTTCGCAATAGGCTATAGGATTTAGATTTCTCTCCTACTCAGAGGTCCCATTTATCGATGGAGTCCGGTTCATGTCTTCTCGTTTTGGCAACTGTAACCAGGCGTGTGAACGTGCAGCACCGGCCATGATGACGCATCCTTCTGTCTCTTCTGGATGGACATTAGAATGGGTGGCTGTGGTAAAATCCCATGATTGTCTTCACAGTGTCAAAATACAACCAGGGGGGTTGTTTGGTGCAGTCGGGAGGGATGGGATGAACAGGGGCTGTGTTCAGTTCAGTCCGTCCATGCGGCGTCTGCTCAGGCCTCGATGGGGCTGGATACCATGCTGTTCGGCGTGTCTGGAAGCTGAGACGACATGGACGCTACCTCGCTGCCCGTCGAGTTCGAACCCGGTCCTCCTTCTGAGAAACTGACCTGCGGGGCACATCAAGCAGCGGTCAGAAACATCAGGATACAGTTTGTGTCGGAGTGATGACTGGAAACGCAAATTCAATCTCTCACCAGGTAGGCTGGAGGCACAGACTAAAGGCTGGCAGGTAATAGCGCTGTGTGGATACATTTACAAACCGGTATTCTTTACATTATTGTAGACTACTGCAGCCAATCATTTCACTAGGTATATTTGCAAAAATGAACTTGCAAAGAGTTGAAAGTTAATTGTATGAGTTTAGTAATCCATCACAGTGAACATGCATGTTATAGGTGTCAGAGTTTGATTGACAGTAATTGTTGTTGTTAATTGTAGATTGATTTGTAAGCTACTGCACTCCAACAGAACAGCAGTCTCAACTTACAACGAGAAAAGCAGACTTGATGTTCGCTCTGATGGATTATCTGTTTTATTGAAGATTAAAGTCTCTGTGTGATAATTGTATAAATAAAGGGAAACCCAGTGGCTGCCTGGAAGGTTGAAAAAACACACATTCAGACCTCTAAAACGCGTGTATGCCTTCAAGTGATGTATAAATGGGATAAAAAAAAATAAAATTAAAATAAAACCCATAGGCCCTATTCATGAAGTCAGCATGCGCTCCAGGGGAAATACTCTGCTGGGTGTAATGTCTTAATTATAGCCATTCTTTATTTATCCATAGCTGAGATCTTAACCCTGGTCTTCAACTAAATGATAGTTCCCCAATGTTTACTCAATCCATAACTAACACAATTTTACTTGTCTAAACAGAGCTCAGCTTTCCCGCAACCAAAGAACGGATGAATTGCGTGTCACATTCCAGTTCTTGTCATAAATGCTAATAATCCACTTATGTGGCGAAGGAACACAGGACGTTGTTTTGTGTCCACCTGCAGCCTCAGCGCTTCTATCCTGGAGTTCATTTTAGGAGATTTATTTCTTTTGGAGTGACGCATCACAGACAGCATGACACAATCTCTCGAAAAGAGTAACAATAAAAGGTTTAAAAGCCAACATTGGTCGGTCTGTGTTTCCACATCAAGAGCATCCCTGAATGCACAGTTGTTTTTTTCCGAGAGAATCCAAAGGCCAAGTTATGAACAGGCCTCCATCTATCTTAGAATATGAATTTAACAGAAAACTATGAAGCAGTTGAGATCAGTAGTAGACATCAGTAGTCTAGGGTGCTGAACAACCTAGAACAGCTTCATTAAAATGAGCACTGCTCCTGTTAGACTGTTCATAAAGAAAAATAAAACTACGTTTTATCATGTCGGAAAACTAAGAAAACATCTGCACCAACATGTCATTTAATAGATGTGAGGATGCACATCTTAATATCCACGGAAACATGAATTTGAATAGCAAAGATCCAAAGGCATAGAGAAAAGGCTCAATTTGTGGAGGACCAGCTAAATTAATTTAGTAAATATTGGTTTCAATACAGAATTTTAGCGTCCCATGATAGTCTAAACCCTAACATAGGATAGAAGAGTACACACAAATAACACATATTTGTATGGCCAAATCGCTATTTAAAATACATTTTCCCTACAGATGAAATTGGATTTTTCTGCATGGAGGAACCACTGAAAAACAAATGTTCAGAATAGAAATTGAATATCTAATATTACAACTAAATAAATAAATGCATTTAAAGCATGAGTTCCTTAATGACTTATAGTAAACAAAAACGGTTACGAACCAGTTGTTGGAAGGCCGGCTGGTCGATGTCGCTCTGCAGGGCGAAGTCGCTGAGGACCTTCCAGGGCGGCTGGTAGCTCTGCACCTCTACCGGGTTGGCCTGGATGCCGCCGTCGTGTCGCTCCGGACTGGCTGCCACCATCGGGGTTCCCGTCATTCCCTGGATGTTCTGCAAGAGGACGTGTCGTGGTCAGCACCCAGTATACACATCGTTACACTGTGGGTGATTACAGATGATGGGTGTGGGTGGCTGGGTGTGTGGGGGGTGGGGGTGAGGAGGGAAGGGGGGGTGGTATCTGAAATGAATCCACCAGTCAGCAGAACAATTAATAAACAAGCAAACACGTAAATAAACAAAGGAACCGATGAATGTGTTTGTGCGTGGTGGAAACTTGCTGTGTGCGTTTGCTCTTGCTCAGGTTTGACCTCACAGCCCTGTATGTGCTCATCCATAACACTCCTAGCCCTTCAAACAGCTCAATGCCTTTATCATCCATCAGTTTATGCACACATCCCAACATAAACCCTGGGACCCTTACATCGCCCCTGTCGTTCACTCTGAGACAAATGTGTGATTTGGAGCTTTATGAATAAAATTGACTTGACTACTCTGCAAGCTCATTGGTCATGCCGCTTAAATACAGGCTACCTTAAATTTACTCAGGGGTTAAACGTCTTCATTAATAATGTAAGAGCAGACAGAGTTGCAACATTTGGGGTCTGTTTTTGGTCAAAGAAAGAACCTAACGTCGTCTATTCCATGCGTATTTCAGCATAATGTCAGTATGAACGGTTTGAAGGGGAGTTTGTTCGTCCTCTTACCGTCTTGTCATTGGGCTGCTGCTGCTGCAGCTGCTTCATCAGCAGGCTCCTCTTCTTGTCCTTGCACCGCTTGTTCTGGAACCAGACACGGATCACCCGCGGGCTGAGGCCGGTCATCTCCACCAGCTGCTCCTTCATTAGGGCGTCGGGCCTGGGGTTGGCGTTGTAGCAAGTCCGCAGCGTGTGAAGCTGCTTCTCGTTTAGAACCGTCCGGACCCGGGTGGTCTTCTCAGGCTGTTTATGGACGTGAGGCCGCAGCACGGGCTGCCGGGCCGAGATTGGTTCTGCTGTTAAGAAAGGACGGGAAAACAATCCAGGGAAGGCAAAATCAATGTATCTGTCTGCAGAGTGGCTTTACAAGCCCAGATAAAGATAAAGCAATTATGTGGACAGAGAAGGCTTATGAGAGGAGTCTTTTCCAGCTGTAGCAATGCATGCTCCTGCAACACATGACGCACAACTTTGTCAGTTATGAGTCTTTTTAAACTCATAATTAATTATGAGTCTTTGTCAATTATGGACACCTTTCTGACTTATTAATACTTTACTAACACAACGCTACGGACGTTGTAGGCTACTGAAGATCAGACCCGAGCGGTTTACATAATAGCAGCAAAAATGTACATTGCGTGTGTCCATTCTGTATAAAATAGTCCTGTGGTAAACTATCTTACAACCAGATTTCATGGTTTCAGGAGATCCAGGCTTCACTGCATATTAGGTTTAAATGTAGAAGAACAGCGCAGCTTTGATTGACTCATCTGATCCAAGGTCAAAATATACACCAAGGGAAGCTGGCGATACGGCGGGCAACTCTTCGCTACAAAACCTCCAGTCCATTCCAGACATGCAGAGCACTGCACAACATCTCTAGTTAAGACAAAACGCATCCCGGACCCACAGCCATGTTTCGTAGGCCTACTCCTCCTCCAGCAGTGATAACTTGGTGTATTTCTGACACTGTATCTAATCTCCGAGTCTGGCCTGACTGGACAGTGGTATGCAGGAAAGAAAATGTAAAAGACAAAACCTACAGGAGCAGCAGAAACCAGAACCAGTCCAACAGAAAACCTCAACGAGTCAGTTATGAAAGCAGAAAAGATCCACTTTATGACACCAGGAACAGTTTCCCCGCAACTGCATGACATTTAGCCTTCATTAAAATAGATCAAACCTGGTCAGTAAATCACACTGACATTACATTCTGAGTCCGTAGAACACTGCGCCTAGATAAAACTCAGTGGCAATGTGAAATACAAGAGGTGCAGTCATTTGAACATGAACCACCACAGGCTGGTGTCTAATGGAGAGTCTACTCGGAGAATCCGTTTATTTTTAAGGAGCACCTGACCAAAATCCAATTACGGAAAAAGGCTTCGGAACTTCGGGAAAAGAAAAAGTCACAGCCATACACGACGAGCAAGTTACACTATGCTTGCCAGCAGTAATAGTCCTCATGGCCTGTTTCCCACTCCCCGGGACTTTACCTGCCATCTGCAGCGGTCTGGCGGGGTGCAGCGGGCTGAGCGGGTCTCCGGGGCCCAGGCTGGCCCGTTCCACCACGTCATGGTCGGCCCGGCAGAAGAGACCGTCCTCCCGCAGAGCGAACTCGTCCCCCGGGATGAGCTGTCGGCTGCAGGCCACGCAGCGGAAACACTCGATGTGATAGACCTTGGAGCGGGCCCTCATTACGAAGTCGTTCTTGCTGAAGCCGATGTTGCATTTAGCGCATTTAATCCCGTATAACCTGCGGGGCACGCACACACACACATACACACGGTCCGATCAGCACAGTCACTAACACAAATGTAATTATAAAATATACAGTATGACCGAAATAAGACGATCGATAATTTGGCTTAATAACAACAACAATAATAATAATCATTATTATTATTATTATAACATCAAAATATGGGCCTTTTTAATAATGTATCAAAATATTTCTATGGGCTACATCATTTATGATAATTGTAAAACAATATTTCCATGAATTATTATTACTAATAATTAGCCTATATTTATTATTATTGTTATTATTATTATTATTGGTAGTAGTAGTAGTAGTAGCAGCACATATGTTTATGATATACCTCGAGATAATATAATTCTAGTGAACCTTCTGTTTTTCTGGATGATGATCTGCAATGTGAATTATTTTAGTACAACTTTAATGGGAATTTTGTCCTTAGATAATAACTAAAGGCCTGCTTTGTTGTAATCGAATGATTGTTGCACGTGTTGTAATAACACCAAATCAGTGAGTACTTTACAGGCTGTATCATAAAAATTGCTCAAGTCAGGTTGTTTTTCTGATTTTCTATAGGTCCAGCTGTCACAAAGCAGGGCGTACAGGGTGCTACAGTCTGATCGGAATCATTGATTAATAAATGAGTAGCTTCATGTAGGCCCGATCTGCATTGTTACATGTTTTTAATACATTTGATGTAAACATAAGACAATGAAATACTGACATTTCTTATAAGGATGCACTGTCTACAAGAGGTTGTTGTAGCAGTAAATATCATTATGCTTATAATATTTAATATAATTATATATATATATTTTTTTTACCATAATACCATTTTAATCCAGTGAAAACAGGGCTCCATGTGATTTAAATCAAGCGAATATTCTCAATCTGATATTGTAAAATATTAAAATAAACAATAATTCCAATCAATCGCCGTGCAGCTCCAGCTCCTGTAGTGTATCTGAAGGGGGTCGTCCCGTCCCGTCCCGGCCGTCCTACCTGATGTAGTCCCGTTTACAGTAAGTCTTCCCGTCCCTGACGAAGCACGTGCAGGACTCGTCCAGGTACTGGCTGCACTCGGCACATTTGAGACAGGCGGCGTGCCATTCCAGGTCTGGGGAGACCCGCAGAATGTACTGGTCGTGGATCTGGTTACCGCAGCCCACGCACAGAGACACCAGCCGCTTCTCTGGAAGACCAGCATGAGCAGGACACATCACACACACTGTTCACAACTGTCCGCTGACTAAAGCAGACTCAACTAATAATGTAAAATAATAATAACAACAACCATCATTACCATCATGATTATTATTGTTGTTATTATTATTAATAGTAGTCGTAGTAGGCTATTGCTTTTTTTAATAGCCTGAATAAAGAAGTCTATGGGTAACATCCTCTGACTCAAACCTTCACTGACACTTCTATAAAATTCAGTATTTTATGATACCAATGACTTTATTAGGCCAAGAAAATATGTTCTGTCTGCAGGCATCACAACACAACTAATTCAACTCTCAAGTTGTGATGAATTTAGTTCCAGAATCGCATCCCAACACCGAACAAGTTTCTTACTTTTCGGCGGATCTCCCATGTCTCCCATGTCCACAAAGTAAGGCGATGTTAGGTCCACTGTCACAGCGGGCTGCGGCGCCTGGAAGCCTGGATGTATCCTCCGCTGCCGGGCTGCCGAGCCAGGGGCTGTGCTGTCCGGCTCGGAGAGGGAGTGTGTGTATGTGTTTGTTGCCGGTGTGTGTGGAGCTCTGATCCTGACAAGCGGCGGGGCTGACGTAGGACAGAAGCACGTCATCTGCATGAGCAGCTGATTGGCTCTGCAGACCCTGACCAGCACGAACCACACACACACACTGGCACACTTATTGCTGCATATCATTTGTTTTCCAGCTTTGCTTTGCTCTTTTCTGTTCTCTTAATTTTTTTCTCTTATTTTTTAGTCTGCTGTTGGTGCTGAGTGGGCTATTGTTTACATGGTCGACACATGGTCATTGAATTGTGTGTTTTCCTTCATGGAAATGTTTCCCTTCATCTCTTTTCTTTTTTAAACTTTTAATCTTAAATGAACATACAGTAGGCCGTAGAGGAAAATCCCTGGACATACACTCTTGAACATGGTCATACAGGAGATGGATTCGACTCTTAAAGAGATGATGTAAAAATAATATTGCACCACACTATAACGCACGTACTTAGAAAGCGCGGATTGCCCGTGTCTATAGTCTAGTACCGATATAGTTAAAAAAAAAACTTCGTCACAGTGTTAACTTTTCAGAAACTCAGAAAACAGCCTTGTTGAGAGCTCAGTGACAACGCATTTTTGAGAGATTATGTTGAAAAGCGAACCTGAACCGTATGGGATATTTATCTAAAAGCCTAGAGGGACGTGTAACCCTTAAACCTAACGAAAAAAATATCACTAAAACATGGACATGCGGGGTTTTCAGCAGAGAGCAGGTGATGGTGCGAGCCCTAAATAAGAGCAGTGACAGGCCAGGACCCGCAGGAGCAGCTCTGACACCACACCAACACGCCCTCTTGTGTTAGTAACCTACTCCGGCCGTAAACACACAGCAGCAGCAGACAGAGGACACCTCCAGTAGTCTTTTCGATTAGATTTTTAAAGGAAAATGGAATAGGCCTGTATGTTTAGATCCTCGTGAAAAAACAGGCATACTGTAACCTTACGAACCCATTTGAAACTCGTGCCACCAGCAATCAGTTTATTTTTTTGAGACAGCAGACATGTTAGGCTATGTGTTATAAAACAAATGTAAGCATTAATTAGGCTATCAAAAGAAATTTGTACAAAATGATGCGCAAAACTTATATTTCCATTGTGCAGCCATAAAACCATGCAGTCTAGATGGGTTCAAGTATGTATTTCAGTACTTAATAGATAGATAGATAGATAAAGATGTCCCAATTTGTGGATATTAATAACTGACTCAGTTTGATTCTTATGTTAGTCATGTGTCATAAAGGGTTAGGGTTATGCTGTCATTAAAAATGACTTTATGTTCATACAGGATTATTCTGCAGGGACACAATTTATGCCCAGTACAAACTTTCAGTGTCAGTGCAGGAAGTAGTGTGCCCTTTATGTCATTAACTTCTTTATTTGTCATATGCACATCATTTACAGTGAAGCAGTCCTTGGCAGTGGAATTCTTTTTCAAATGTACAAAAGAAAATTACACAAGTAAAATGAGAAATGGGAAAAGAATCTAAGACAAATACATAAATAGTGCACAAATTAAAATATAGGAATAAAATATAATAAATAAAAAATAGAATATAAAATAGAATACTGGGGTAGACTGGTGTACAGTAGAGATTAAATGAATAAACTGTAATGTAGACAGGTTGTGCAGTAATGTACTAAATTTATATGCTTAATGAGAACCGTTGATGGACAGGTAGGAACAGAATGTAAACAGGTAATGCACATAAATATATACATACTGTGATGGTTTAATAGCTTGTAAACAGTAGTAAAATAAATATCTATACTGTGATGTGTGCAGGTATAAACAGGTAAGAGGTCCTCCATAGGTGGCAGCTTTGTCCTGGTGATGTGCTGTGCAGTTTTCACCACCTTCTGTAGAGCCTTACAGTTGAGGGTGGTGCAGCTGCCATACCAGGCAGTGATGCAGCCAGTCAGGATACTCTCAATGGTGCACCTGTGGAAGTTGCAGTTGAGTATCCCTGAGTCCATGTTGAGCCGTTGTCTCACTGTCTTTGTCATGGTGCCGGTGTGGTGAGTGTGGTGCCTCAGCTCAAAAAACATGTCTGGGTGGCCACGCAGTCATACATGAACAGGGAGTACAGGAGAGGGCTGAGCATGCAGCCCTGAGGGGCACCGGTGTTGAGAGTTAGGGTGAAGGATGTGGTGCTGCCTGTCCACACAGCCTGGGGTCTGTCCGTCAGGAGGATCCAATCATAGAGGGCGGTGTTGAGCCCAAGGTCTCTGAGCTTGACGACAAGCTTGGAGTATTGAATGCTGAACTATAGTCAATGAACAGCATTCTCACATAAATGTTCCTCTGGTCCAGGTGGCAGAGGGCAGTGTGGAGGGCTATGGCAATGACGTAGTCCATTAATCTATTTGGTCTGTATGCAAATTGTAGTGGGTCCATGAGCCAGGGAGGGAGAAAGTGATGAAGGTTTTGACTAACTGCTCAAAGCACTTCATGATGGTGGAGGTGAGTGCTAGTGGGCGGTAGTCATTCAGGCAGAGGGTTCAGGTCTTTTTGGGGACAGGGACAATGGTAGTCCTCTTGACACATGTGGGAACTACAGACTGGATCGGTGACATATTGAAAATATCTGTGAAGACATCTGCCAGTTGATCTGCACACACCATGAGAGCTTGGCCAGGGATGCCGTCAGGAGCGTGGGCTGATCCTTTTGAAGTATTTGCACACATCTGCCCTGGATATTACAAATGAGCAGGGGTCCTGGGCCTTTTGTACCTCCTCAGCCAGGGAGATGTTCCCAAAGCGTGCATAGAAGGTGTTCAGTTCATCTGGGAAAGATGCAGACATTATCTCAGCACTGCTGGTTTTCCTTTTGGAGTGTGTGATAATTCTTAGTCCAGAACACGTTTCTGGTGTTGAAACCCTGGTAGTTAAGGCCTTCACACACTGTGGGCACTTTTTTCGTGTGATTAATTTCGCATGTCTATATATTTTTTCAAACTGTTGTTTTTGTCATGAGTACTTTCACACATCGCAAATATTACGGGCGACATCATTTTTTTCTGGAATGAGGTCGATTTTTCTTCGATTTGAGCTTTCTCATGGCAAAAAAAGGCATCAACCAATCATGTTGTGCCGAACAGACATCACAACTCCACAATAGCAGACCTGTTGATAGTTTGTCATATAATACAGGGTGATGAGAAACACAAAGGACACAAAAATAATAAAGACAACAAACTCATGGACAACGTGTGGAGCAGCACCACCGGATGCAGGATAGTGAGGAGCTGATGTAGTTTACTGTTAGATGTAGTAGAGTTGGTAGCAAGGCAGCAGTGTCATAGCAGGTTTGGCTCATTAATCAAATATGGGAGGCACTCTGTTTAGCTTTTTACCTGGGCACTGCATATAAACTACCCAAAGTAACAATAGACACTGGAGCATACATATGGGAGCACACATAGGCTTTATATGAGTGCTCCAGTGTCGTATTTCTAATATTTCTGTCGTATATTTTTTCTGAAGAATGAGCTGGCCTGAATATATCTGTCTATCTATTGCAAATTCGCATCACTGCCGGTATGAATGGTTTTGATGCAAAATATTTGCAGGCGAGTATTTTGCATTTTCGTGTCGTTTATTTGTCACGTCCCCGGTTTGTAAAGGCCTTTAGACTCCACTTTGTCCCTATATTGTCTTTTTGCATTCGTAAAACCTCTCTGGAGCGCGTACCTGGACTTCCTGTATTTGTCCAAATCACCAGAGTTGTAAACGTCGGTCCGAGCTTTAAGTTTTACTTCCCCATTAATCCAGGGCTTTTGATTACGGAATGTCTGTACAATAATCCTAGGTATAGCGTTATTTGCCAATGTAGCTAATGGCCATGTCTGTGTAATAAGTGGTCTTAACTATGAGTCATTTTTGTAGGCCTAACCGTCATGTGGGTGGTCATCAGAAGGGACTGACAACCAAGCTATTTATTCAGTAGGACTTGTTGGTACAATGACATAACATCTGGGATTCTGATTATCATAACACCCAGATATAGCTTAAATATAGTCTTATCTTGGTCTTAAAGGCTGCACAACACTTAACTGATATTTCCTTATTAGTGCTGAGTGAGATGAACTCTGAATTTATAAACCCACCCATTATATTATGTTATAATTTATCAAAAGGATCTTGTGTATCTTTTTAAAGTACTAACAGTCATTCTCATTATGATCAAATTATTTAGACCTATGTTTCAGTATTGTCCAACCTATCCTGTGCCAGAATACAATTTTGGTAGTGATGTGTATCTATGGAATCTATATTATTTATTATTTAATCAATAATCTGCACGGAGAGCTCTCACTCACATGGTAATAGACTAGACTAGACCAGGATAGAATAGAATTCAACAGAATTTAAGATATGTCACAGTAGAAATGTAAAATGCCTATAATATTATATGTGAAACTGCATTTCGCATGTGATACATTCATAAATAGGCATATCCCTTACAAAAAAAGTATATATACATTTATAACATGAACACCATTATACATGTGAAAATTTCACATATAGGCAACGTGAAATATTCACAATTTTCACATGTGATTGAAGGAATAGAATCGAATAGAAAGAGTAATTTCAACAATGGAATACAGTAGGAACTAGCAGATAGAAGCAGAGTAGAATACAACATAACACATAAAATAGTGTTGAATGTAGAAGAGTAGTGTAGCACAAAGATGAATGCAATGGACAAAAGTAGAGTGCAGCAGATTAGACAATGGCGCGAATCGAACAGTAGAGTGGGGGATTAGAGAAGCACTGTCAAGGAAAAGAGGGAAAATAAAGGTGTATGTCTGGTCTAAGTGCCTGAATATGTTTCTGCCTTTTGAAGTCCTTAGGAGATGAGGTGGGGAGAAATGTGCGACAGGGCCCTTTCTTGTCCCAAGAACTATGCTAAAGGTTCCAAAATATGGTAGAAATCCTGAAACCAGAAGAATGGAGACTGTTATAGCGGTACATTAATGCCCATGGTTTGGAATCACATTTTCAGCTATTACATATGGGTGGGATGTTGGGGTGTCCACATACTTTTGGTCATCTAGATTATGTAACAGACTGGGTAAATAATGTTTTGAAAGGTGCTGTATGAATGAACCCTATTATCATTACTATTATTATTCTATTGACCCCCATACATACTATATATTATGGTATGGGACAAATAATAGTACCTATTTACATGTATTCTCTCCCTCTATTGCTCTCTCTCCCTGTATTGTGTGTGTGTGTGTGTGTGTGTGTGTGTGGGTGTGTGTGTTGTCTTCAGCCCTGCAGTCCACTGACTTCTTTGGAAAGTCTGTTCTGATTACAGTTTGGGATGTAGTGGAAGACTGTGCTTTAGTGCTGAAGAGGAAAATCACAGCTGATGCATCTGAAAGCCACCACACTAACAAGCCGTGTAATTTGTCACCCAGTTAAACCTCATTTCCTTCATCAACAACACTGTTGTTACAAGTTCAAACACTGGAGGACGAAACCATGACAGAAACGTTTCCACCCAGCTTTCTGACTGCATTTGTCACATTTGTGAAATTTATATCAAATAAATAATTGGTAGCTATAGTAACTTGTGTATATTTGGAGTTTTATTATAGAGGCTAATCAGTCAGTAACACATTTTTATATGTACTGTATAAATAACTTGTGATTAAAATTTAATTGAGTCAATATTAAAGTGGCAATAGGTAACTTTTGAGCTTTTTACCCCCCTAGTGTTTCCAAGTGGTATTAATGTGTCACCGCTTTCGCAAAGTGAAGCGGATCACTTTCAGTTTCCCTCAGAGCCTAGCTACTACCAACAACACAGGACACACTGCATTTGTGTCCAATTTTTCGTGAAGAAATGATCAACACCACTTTGGAAATAAAAGAGAAGAAGGAGGCATGTTCACAGAAAAGGTTAAAGTGAAATTGTTATAATTTTATATTGACTAATAACATAGTTTGAGTGTTACTTTCCGCAAACAAGTCCACAACTACAACAGGGGTTGGCGTAGGGGTGGAGGGGGGAGTAGAAGAAAACACTGTTGTCTAGTGCTGCTCATGGTGGAGTCTCTGTAAATAATAATATAAAGAGTAATGTTACAGTCTAGACCTGCTCTATAGTGCAGATAACTTCTGTTATGATTTGGCGCTGTATAAATAAAACTGAATTGAATTGGTTTGTTTTCTGGCTGCTAGTGGTAGCATTTTGGACAGTAGCCAGGCTGGTGCAAAGCAAGAAATAACCTTAAGAATCCCGGAATCCCAGTGCAATGATAGAGGCAGAGTAAAACACCCAGTAGTCGGTTTGGAACCCTTTCAAGTCCCGCAGCTCTCCATCGAGTCTCGACCCCGAGGTTCACTCTTGTTTTTCCTCGTTTTTTTATCACTCTCCCTCCTCACAGTTACTCCAGTTATTCCACTGGTCGTCATTTCTGCTAGCTCGGAATAGCTACCAACAGCTACCGGAAAATAAAAGCCCTATTCGTCTTCTGTTTGGGTTGCGCAGTGCAATGATTGACCCGCTTCCTTTGTGCCGTAAATCGCCAATGGTGTCATTTTCTTTATAGCCATTACATTGTGCAATCAACATTTACTTCATAATGATAAGTTAAAGCAAAAAAGTTGTCTATTGTCACTTTAAAATTGGTATTGAGGATAATAAAAGACAACATTTAGTGGTGGAAAGCATGAAATTAAATAAAGATAATTATTAAAAAACATTTCTCAAATAAGAAAATATATTAATACATCAGAATAAGAATTCATAAATATGAAGGTAAACAGGTGGATAAAAAACAACATTGAAAAAGAGATTTTTCAATGTTACGTTTTGGCTTATGATGATGGTAATGCCAACTACAGTATGGTATGAATAAGGCTGGCTTTATTCTCAGTCTTTCTTATCATCAACAAATCCCAGGAAAACACCAAAACAAACAATGTGGTGGTTTCCTCTCAGTACTTTCTGACTTCCCTACCCTGTCTGTGGCTCTCACGTCCAGTAATATCCAAAATTACAGATGTCCACTGTAATTTCTAGCAAATGTTACTCAAACAAGAGGAAAGATTTGTTGGACAATATTTTCTGCAGCGGACACATTTGATCTATTTGGTCCTAGTGAATATTTCCAGCAGCAGGACGGTGAATGCGGGATTGAGTCAAACAAGCTCTACAGCACAGAAGAATAAGATATATCAGGCTTTGGAAACACACAGAATACTTGTTAGTAGGATACATTATTGGTTTTGGTCTTTTCAGGAGATTTGCTGACAGTAAGAAAAATATAGAATATCACCAAGCTTATCGCTTAAGGTTGGTGAAAGATCTTGGTTACAGTTTAAAAAGCAAACAAGAATTGCAGGTCTGTGATGGGACGCAAACTCCAGTCTCCTCCCTGAAAGTGCTACACACCCATCCACCACCCTTACGTCCACATTACTTTCTTCATATAGGCTGCTAACAGGAAAGAAATGTCTGGGTGTTAATTCAGGTAATTCAGGTAAGATAGGTATGTTGTGTTCTTGTAATCAGAAGGTCAGCACTATCCAGACCAAGGCTGGATTACCAACTGTGCAAAGCAGACAACTGACTGGTGGCCCCAGACTCCCAGGGGCCTCAAAATCCCCAGGCTCACTGTTGCAATTGGGTAATATAATTAATTGTAACTTTGTTTTGGAATATGCACTACTAAATCATGACCTGACATCAAAAGGACTCACTTTATTACCTGAACTTTAGGCCCTATGTCAAAATCTATTTTTGAGACCTTCATTATTTCAATTGATATCGTGCCAACATGCTGCATATTCCTAAATATTTGTTTGTGTTTAATCAGATTACTGCACAGTTCAGACAGTTTGCCTTTGATCAACAGAACAAATTCTTGTGTCTAACTTGACCAAAGTTGTGTGTGAAGGCAATCTGACCCTACCTCTACAAGTAAATCCACTGATTGCAGTGATTCTATTGAAATGAATGAACCATAATTTCTCCTTTATAAATGCAGGTCTGGTCAGGCCCTTAGTGTGATGTACTTCAACACATGCAACAAGCATCGCAGCACATTCAGGGCAAGCTAATAAAAATGAAAACTGACAATGATATGCATTTGTGCGTGTGAACATCTGATCATTTTTTTAATTAAGGATTATTTCACTTTCGTAAATACAAATCATTTTGAAAGCGACACGCGAACACTGGTATGGTCTTTTGAATGTGTTCTAAGAAAGAGATGTAGTCCCACTCATATCTTAAATTATAATTATAAAAATATAATTATAATTATAAAACTTCTGTCCCTTTCATAAAGGACACATAAGTGGTGCTGCCGTTTTTCATGTTGATTTGGATTTCCTGAAGACCCTGAAAATACATTTCCATATGTACATTTCCATAATTCTGTCATATGTTTAGAATATAACAAGCTGGCCTTGACCTGAGTGACCCCTCAGTTTGTGCTCCTCCCTCCCAGTCCTCCTCGGCTTCTCTCAGAAAATGATGTCTGTCAAGTCCTTCACTGTCATTTCAGGCCTGACTGGGACATTTCAGCAGACAGTCACTGTCACAGGCGTAGGCTGTGGATGCTGTCTGTCCAGTGGGAGCTGCCTCCCCTTGTGCCCCACAGACCATATGGCCAGGCCTGGCCCCTCTAGATGGGTGAGCTGGTCCATGGACCACCTGAGGCAGCAGGAGCTCTCATAATCACTGGAGACAAGGGCCACTTGACACCAGGCTGACAGATGGTGCTCCAGCACTGCTGCTCTGGACTGCTGCTGGTGTGTGTGTGTGTGTGTGTGTGTGTGTTCAGATTGAGAGGCACAATAAGGGTGATGATGTGTCAGGGGTGGTTAAACATGATGGTGGCAGCCCGTCTTCCTTTGTCTCTAGGGCAGCTGTAGCCTCGGGCCATGACTGCAGGCAAATTTCATCACATATAAGGAGCAGAGCCTAAACAACAGATAAGAACAATGCTGCTGTGTCCCACCTAAGTATAATGTAATATTTTCTTTCACAAACTCTGAATTTTCTGTTGCCAGTTTTGCTGTTTTAGATTTAGTATTAATTTAGTATTTATATCAAAATTGTTAAGCAAAAGCATACAAGAACATATTTTCTCCTCTGCTATTTGAGTTTCAACTATATTATACCCTCAAGATTCACTGAGGACAATCTGTTGGATGCAGAATCATCTACTGTGGACCACTATATTTTTTTGGTAGAAAGTAGTTCCAATTAAAGCTGTTGACAGTGTGTAGATTATCAAGACTAACGGGTGCGAACGTCTGTGATTGGCCAACCCAGTACCTTGCCAGTTGTGTAGCAAAAGTTGAGTCTGGTTCAACTTTTTTGCCGGGGCCCCTGCACTGGCAGCCCCACTGCATCGCCGGACTGGCTCCATTCAAATGAATGAGAGGACTGCATTTCTTCCATCAGAGCTCAGGTCAGTCTGAACATGGCCTTAGCAGCTAGAACTAACCCCTAGCAGCCAAAAGGTCCTGAGTTCAGGACCCCATCTCATACCTGGTATTAACACGTAATCTGGATCAGGAAAAATGCAGGTTTAAATGCATGCAGAACAAATACAATCAGAATGGGAAGGGATCATCCAGGTTCGCATTGTAATTTTATCTAACTCCGCCTCTTCCTGCTATCTCAAGCTGCCCATCAAAATCCTGCAGATGAGCTCTTCTTCTGCAAAGTGAAACAAGTAAAGCCCATAAAGGAGCATCACTGCCCTGACCTTGGACATGTCACATTTGAAAATGGGGTTGAAATCTCAACCCTAGCCTGTTCTGTGTGGAGCTTTCACATTGTTGGTTTTGCGTATATTTGATCTTATTATCAGACAAATCAAAGATGTGCAGATCAGGTGAATTGGAGAGTCTAAATTGCCTGTAGCTGTAAAAGTGTTTATCTAACCCTGCAACAGACTTATGTCTTGTCCAGGGTGCTTTCATGCCTTTCATCCCATGCATGCTGGGATAGGATCCAGTTCCCTATGATCATGAACAGGAATAAGACATTATGGAAATTTATCAATGAATTAAGTATACAGAGAAAGTGATTCTAAAGGTTGTGTGGTTAAAAAAGGTCAATTTTAATGCATTTCCACTCAGAGTAGAGCAGAACTCCCGAGGTTGTGTAGGAGTTGAGGAACTGAGTCTCCACTTCTGTAAAAATTGGTACATAAATAAATCAACTGCACAACCACACTGCACACACCACATACTGTATACAACAATACAATCTGATACCTCCTTTGACCAAAAACTACAAGTTATGAAAAGTTATCATTACATTAACAAATGTGTTGACTTCAAATGAATCCACTAAATGTAATTAATACTATTAATAATATCTGTATAGCATCTCGAGTATGAACAAAACCAATTAAGCACTACACCAGAGAGGTCCATCAATTTCTCAAGCCTGTTGATTAAAATGCCAAGATCAAGTGTGTCACTGCATTTCCATCTAAAAGAATGAGGAAAGCAACTTTATCAACATCAATAGTATTTCTGAGGTCAATTACTTCCTTAAGGATCTTCCAGACATCATTTATACAAATATCAAATTTATACAAATGTCAGGTCTCAGTGCTGTTCTCACTGCTTCCATAGAGGACTTCACTGTAGACAATACATGGTGACAAATATTATTTCTTTGCTTTACTGTCAAGAGGGGGCTGAGAAAATAATTGATCATAAAGATAATTCTTCCATGTGTCAGAAACCCAGCTGTTGTTAAAGTCTTGGTGAGCACTTGACTTCACTGCTGTGGCAATCACACATAACATTATGGCTGAGTGAGTGAATGAGGCAGAGTGCTGGTTGCCAAGAATAGACTTTGTTCCTAAGCATGAGAGGAGTCCACAGCAGTGTGTCTGATCTCCAAAGTGATGACTGAACCCAAACACGAGGGAAACCTCGCTCCGTGTAGAGCTGCTGGAGGAAGGGATGAGGGTTAGTCTACCAACATGTGACAGACGATGTGTGTATGTAAAGGATGGGATAAGACCAGTGGCTGCTGGTGATTACAGTATTTATCTGGGTGGGGCTGCAGGTACTGATGTTGTCTGCTTACACACACATGCAGTGTTTTGCTCTCTGACTTGGTGTGTAACAAATATTCAAAACACTCTTAAATAACTCCCACTACCAGTTACCAGTTAATAAGCTACACATATACAGTTTAAGGCAATCAAATTCAACAATCTTTATTAAGTTTAACATTTTGTTGTCACTAAGTCAGAGAGGTGGTGATTCACCTTCATGGCTGTAGTCAGTTGTGGTGCTGCGTTGGACTGCATTATACTGAACAGTGAAATATTTCGTCCATGCCCATTTAGATACATGAGGAAGAAGGAATATTAAGAACACCTCTCAATTTAATGCAATCCATTGTAACAGCAGCACTAACAAAAAAAGGTTAAAGAATACGCTGCACACCACATCCACGGCCCTCTTATATTAACATTTAACATAAACATACCTAGGTATTTATAAGATTGGACTATTTCAGTTTCAGTACTATTAAAGGTGGGGTAGGCAGTATTTTTTTGGCGTCACTGGGCAAAATGTCATAATAACCATTATATATTGTCATTCAAGCGGTCTGAGAGAAGACCTCTACTCCTGCCCCTCCTCATGGCTCTGTTTTCAGGCTTTAGAAAATCTAGCCCGTGACGGGAGACTTTGGCAAATCACAGGTCATTTCAGAGAGACGGCGCGTTCATATTGGCTGACCTACAAATGCAGATGCGCATACACGTCCCTTCAGATGTTGAAAGCCTGATTTAATGGTGGAAAATCCTGCAACTTGTGATAAATTTCCAATACCTCCTTTGCCTACAGCAGCGTATAGTACAAAACAGCATGTCCCAGCTCCACATGGAGCTTTGGACTCATTATGTTCGATGCCATGGTGCTAGTAACGACGAGTGGCAAAGAGGCATGATGACAAACAGTGTGGAATAACTTTTGAGGGAGGACGGTGGTGTGTGTGTGTGTGGTGTACTAGCCTCTCGTCCTGCTGCTGTATGGCGTTGCAGCTGCCTCTGAAGCCAGGGGCGCTCTGCTCTGCGGCTGATTAGCACTGGAGGGGTGTCTTTGAGAAGACAAGTCACGGCGGGAAGGACCGCCATCTCGGTGAGGCTCACACCGTGGAGAACGAGCCCTATGAGGCATGAGGTTTTGCAGGGGAGTCGACTCCTTCTGCTGGTCAAAGTTGTGGGTTTGATGGGAGGGGCTTAGCTGAGTGATACGAGGCAGCAGAGAGAGAGGCGGAAGGTTTTGCATAGGTTGCACAGAGTTTGCCTACCCCAGCTTTAAGTGTATGAATGGCAGGGAGATGAAAACTGGAATTATGAGTCTTGAGAATAAAACACATTTTGTCAGCATTCAGTACAAGCTTGAGCTTATGCAGAGATGTCTGAAAAATGTTAGGCACATTGTAATCTTGATATTGCTTGAGATGAAGAAGAGACAAATGCATATTGTATCATCCTCATAAAAATGGATACTACAAGAGTATTAGAGGGATCATATTGTTTATGATAAATGTAAATAGTAAATGACCTAGCACAGAACCTTGTTGTACTCCCTTATTTATCCCATGGGAGGTTGTCTTGAGACCATCAGTATAGATCACCTGTGTTCTGTCATACAAATAAGCATGAGACCAGTTCTGAGCAAAAACATCCAAACCAATACAGTGTCATTTAAGTAAAGGGCAATGCCTGCAAGAGCACTGAATACTTCATAATTACTGAAGGAGTTGTATAGATCAAACCGAAATCGTTCCTCGGTAAAATGTCTGAAGTTCCTTTTGGTGATTGTACAGGCTTGACTAGTTTAAATTCTGGCATTCCCAATACAGGCTACTGCACTGTGATCCCTGATGTCCTGAGCTAAGACTCCAGCAGCTGTATACTTATCTGGTCTATTAGTCAGAATGAGATCAATCAGTGTGGAGTATGATGGGTTTTCATATCAAGCCTAGTTCATTTGGCAATCAGCTGCGAGAGATTCAAATCAGTGTTTCAGTTTACATGACTTGTTAGTGAGCCAGTCAATATGTGGATCGACAATGATAAGAAGCTATGAGGCGGTGTAAGTTGACGGAAGATTCAGTGCCTCACTGTTTGCAGAAGAGGGGTGATTAATTGCTATTATGATAAGATAAGATTCACTAGTGAAACGTAAATCCAAGACAATTTATTCGTAACAGTTGGGAATAAGGGAGGATGCAACTTCAGAGACACTGAGACAAGTGTTTGTGTACTCCACCACCTTTCCACCCCCATCACACCTGAAAGCACTATGACCATCAATGGCTATGTCTGCATTTAAAACCTTATTTGTGAGCCACGTAAGGACTAGAATGTCTGGTGACAGCAGTGACAAAGTCTAATTTGGGCAGGAGGCTTCTTGTCCCGAGCGTGATTTAAAATCGTGGAGAGTTTCTAATTCAGACATACCATTATTGATGGGGGAGATGAGGGAAGGAAATTAAGGTGCTCGTATATTAAGTGTTTGTAATAAAATTAGATTATTATGGTTTCTTGCTTTTGGGATGTCCAATTGTTTTTAAGGTTAATCAGTATTGCAAGAATTGTATACAATTTAGAGGGCTGTAACAATTACATTTCACAGTTCACAGTCATGTAGCAGGTCTGGGAGTCCATAATGGATGTGGGATAGCTGGGCTCCTGGGAAACAAAAAGTGAACAATCAGCATTGATACATGCTGAACCATGGATGAGCCCACAAGAAGCTAGGAAGGGGGGCGAGCCGTCGCTTTCAGCTCTGGAATTTAGGGTCTTGCTCTGAGTTGGTCCAAGATGCCGCCATCCTGTGTCGGGGCAATTTAGGGTGGAGTCCAGTTTCTCTACAGTGGTAGAGGCAGCGGAACCCAGGGTGAAAAGGCAATAAAGGAGACGCTCATCTTCTTAAATCTAGTGTGGAATGGAGATCCCCCTTTCCTGCTTTGAGATTCTCTGGCTCAGGTGGACACATCGCTCACAGTCAGATAGAGAGGTGAGTGGAGGCATAATTCCACTGAATGGGTTGTTAGTAGTGATAGTGATAATGATACAAAAGTGTATAGCAACAAAATGCCTAATGAGTACTTTAGCTTTGTGTTTGAGTACATTTTGTTTGTAATACTTCTGTACTGTGTTACCTCAAGGTTTTAAGAAAGGAGACTCAGCGTCCTAAGCTACAAGTGAGTTGTGTGCTAGTCTAGTGATGAAAGTCTCTCTTTCATTTTCCTCACTTACCTCACCCACTTATCACCATCTTCATCACGTGTCCCTTGCCCAATTGTTGCCAGTCCTGACTATCTATGTCTATCTATAACAGATGTCCAATTATGAAGGTACTAACCTAATCTCGCGAAAGCTTGAAAGGAAAAGGCGTTCCACCAATCTGGAAGAATCACGTTTATCCTGGCAAGATAGTCTTAAAATTTATAGGAAGGCCCTCCGTAACACTAGAGCAGCCTACTACTCATCATTAATAGAGGAAAATAAGAACAACCCCAGGTTTCTGTTCAGCACTGTAGCCAGGCTGACAGAGAGTCACAGCTCTGTTGAGCCATATATTCCTATAGATCTCAGTAGTAACAACTTCATGAGCTTCTTCTTCTAATGATATAATTCTAACTATTAGAGACAAAATTCAGCACCTCCTGCCCTCAGCTGGTACTGACTTATCTTCAAACACAGGAACCTTAGAAACAACTGTATAACCTGATGTACATTTAGACTGCTTTTCTCCCATCAACCTTAATCAGCTAACTTCCATGATTTCCTCATCTAAGCCATCAACGTGTCTCTTAGACCCCGTCCCAACTAGGCTGCTTAAAGAAGTTTTACCCTTAGTTAACATTTATTTACTAGATATGATCAATCTGTCCTTATTAAAAGGCTATGTGCCACAGTCCTAGTAGCTGTAATTAAACCTCTTCTTAAAAAGCCCACTCTTGATCCAGGGGTTTTGTCAAACTATAGACCTATATCTAACCCTCTTTTTCTCTCTAAGATCCTTGAGAAAGCAGTCGCCAATCAGTTGTGTGACTTTCTACACAACAATAAGCTGTTTGAGGATTTTCAGTCAGGATTTAGAGTGCATCATAGCACAGAGACAGCACTGGTGAAAGTTACAAATGACCTTCTTATTGCATCTGACAAAGGACTTGTCTCTGTACTTGTCTTACTAGATCTTAGTGCTGCATTCGATACCATTGACCATCACATTCTATTACAGAGACTAGAACATTTAATTGGCATTAAAGGCACCGCACTAAGCTGGTTTAAATCCTATTTATCAGATCGATATCAGTTTGTACATGTTAATGATGAATCCTCTATGCACTCCAAACTTAGTCACGTGCTTGGACCAATTCTATTCACCTTATATATGCTTCCTTTAGGCAATATTATTAGGAAGCACTCCATAAATTTTCATTGTTATGCAGATGATACCCAATTATATTTATCGATCAAGCCAGATGAAACCAATCAATTAGCTAAACTTCAAGCATGTCTTAAGGACATAAAAACCTGGATGACCTGCAATTTTCTGATGTTAAACTCAGACAAAACCGAAGTTATTGTACTTGGCCCCGAACACCTTCGAAACACATTATCTAAAGATATACTTTCTCTAGATGGCATTGCCCTGGCCTCCAGCGACACCGTGGGGAATCTTGGAGTTATCTTTGATCAGGATATGTCCTTTAACTCCCACATAAAACAAACTTCGAGGACTGCCTTTTTTCATTTACGTAACATTGCAAAAATCAGGCACATCCTGTCTCAAACAGATGCAGAAAAACTAGTCCATGCATTTGTTATGTCTAGGCTGGATTATTGCAACTCTCTATTATCAGGCTGCCCCAATAAGTCCCTTAAGACTCTCCAGCTGATTCAGAATGCTGCGGCACGTTTACTGACAGGAACCAGGGAAAGAGATCATATCACATCTCCAATATTAGCTTCTCTACACTGGCTCCCTGTAAAATCCAGAATAGAATTTAAAATCCATGGTCAGGCACCATCATATCTTAAAGAGCTCATAGTACCCTATTACCCCACTAGAGCACTGCACTCCCAGAATGCAGGGTTCCTTGTGGTTCCTAGAGTCTCTAAAAGTAGAATGGGAGCCAGAGCTTTCAGCTATCAAGCTCCTCTCCTGTGGAACCAGATCCCAGTTTGTGTACGGGAGGCGGACAACCTCTTCACATTTAAGAGTAGGCTTAAGACTTTCCTCTTTGATAAAGCTTATAGTAGGGCTGACTCAGGTGACCCTGAGCCACCCCTTAGTTATGCTGCTATAGGCCTAGACTGCCGGGGGACTTCCTATGATGCACTGAGCTCCTCTCTCCTCTCTCCTCCCCTTCCTCTCCATCTGTACGACCCCATATCCCATCAATGCTTGTTATTAATTCAACTTCTTCCCGTAGGTTGTGTGCTTTCTCTCCCCTTTCTCTCTCTCCTTCTGTTGCTTTCTGCAGGTGTTTCTGCCTCCGGAGCTGTAGAGTCTGGATCTATGGTTGCAGCCACCTGCTGCCCCCGTGCTCCTGCTCTACACCCACTGCTGCTATTACTGTTATTGCTCTTATTATTAGTATTACTACTATAATATTGCTCTTAGTATTATTTCTGTTGGTGTTATCATCAGTACCATTGTCACAGCTATTGAAGGCACTAGCCTAATCTGTTCAGTCCAGCTTTGTCACACAAATTCATTCTTCTCACTTATGGCTACCTTTGTCACCGTCCTCCACCATTTCTTAACTTATCTACCTGTTACCTACATCCAACTCTAGCTATGTCAATAACCTAATCTCCCTTGAATTTTCTTCACTTATCTTGCCTACTTATCACTATCTTAGTCACTAGTTGTTTCCACCCACTCACCAACTCCACTTACTGTAGTTATTCACCCATGGCAACCACATAAACTACAGTGAGGGAAGTTATACAGGAGCTGATGTTACAGGTATTTTAGTCCCCTGAATGATGCACTTCACCACCAGAGAACAGACAGATCAATGAGGAGAAACGGTCTTGGAGCAACATCAGCTTGTCTGATTATCCAGTCTGATTATGATAGCAAAACTTGCTATATTAATTGTGTTATATTGCTAACCATTTCCTCTATTTTTGGTTGCAACCGGCTCTATTTAGCTGTGTGATGAGATGAAACTAGGTGGATACCAGCAGCCTGGTATAGTAGCTGGGAGCTGGGAGCCTTGGTGGTGGAGTTGAGCCCTGCTGGCAACTGCTTGCTGTCTGTAAACACGTTAAGGCACTCTGCACCAAAAGAGACCATTTTTCTTTAAGCCATTTATTTTCAATGGCTATTTTCTCAAACATTTCAAAAATGTCCACAGAATTTTCATCAAAATGTGTAGTAAAGTGTGCCTGCTTAATATCAAAAGCTAGCTCAGCTCTAACTTTATCTGTTTAAATTTGTGCCAATTCCTTTTTGTGGGTCCTATCCAGAGCTTTCTACTTTTCTGTCTCTGCCCCTTCCTTTTCTTTCTCAGCTCTTTCCTATTCTTTTTGTTACTCTTGGTGTTTATATATTATGCCAGTGTTACAGTTGCTGAATTACAAACAGCTACAAATTAAAATGCCTCGTAAAAATCAATACTGAACCATATCCACCAAACACGTCACAAGCTACAAACAAGATTCAAGGTACATTTATTGTCATTCTACAACACAGGGCTACACAATGAAATTAAAGTTGTACCCCCTTCACGCTACACACACACAGAACACACATACAAATATCCAAAATCAGAATAGAATAACAAGATACACTGATCAGCCCTCGAAGTTGATTGGATTGGATTGGTGTTGGAAGCAGGAAAAATGGGCAAGCGTAAGGATGTGAGCAACTTTGACAAAGGCTAAATTGTGATGGCTAGATGACTGGGTCAGAGCATCTCCAAAACTGCAGCTCTTGTGGGGTGTTCCCGGTCTGCAGTGGTCAGTACCTACCAAAAGTGGTCCAAGGAAGGAAAACCGGTGAACCAGCGACAGGGTCATGGCTCACTGATGCGTGTGGGGAGCGAAGGCCGGCCCGTGTGGTCCGATCCAGCAGAAGAGCTACTGTAGCTCAAATTGCTGAAAAAGTTAATGCTGGTTCTGATAGAAAGGTGTCAGAACACACAGTGCATTGCAGTTTGTTGCATATGGGGCTGCGTAGCCACAGACCGGTCAGGGTGCCCATGCTGACCCCTGTCCACCACCGAAAGCGCCTACAATGGGCATGTGAGCATCAGAATTGGACCATGGAGCAATGGAAGAAGGTGGCCTGGTCTGATGAATCACATTTTCTTTTACATCATGTGGATGGCCGGGTGCATGTGTGTCACTTACCTGGGGAAGACATGGCACCAGGATGCACTATGATGCTTTGGACAATGTTCTGCTGGGAAACCTTGGGTCCTGCCATTCATGTGGATGTTACTTTGACACGTACCACCTACCTAAACATTGCTGCAGACCAAGTACACCCCTTCATGGAAACGGTATTCTCTAATGGCAGTGGCCTCTTTCAGCAGGATAATGTGCCCTGCCACACTGCAGAAATGGTTCAGGAATGGTTTGAGGAACACAACAATGAGTTCAAGGTGTTGACTTAGCCTCCAAATTCCCCAGATCTCAATCCCATCGAGCATCTGTGGGATGTGCTTGACAAACAAGTCCGATCCATGGAGGCCCCACCTCGCAACTTACAGGACTTAAAGGATCTGCTGCTAAAGTCTTGGTGCCAGATACCACAACACACCTTCAGAGGTCAAGTGGAGTCCATGCCTCAATGGGTCAGGGCTGTTTTGGCGGCAAAAGGGGGACCTACACAATATTAGGCAGGTGGTCATAATGTTATGGCTGAGGGGTGTATATAGTTACTTATATATTATACAACATTTAGTGGTATGGTAATGTGCAAAACCAGCATAACAGAAAGTTCCATGTCATTTATTTATGGTGGAGTGCTGAGGATGAAGTGGAGTTCAGGAGTCTCATAGCCTGAGGAAAGAAGCTGCTCTGTAGTCTGCTGGTATGACAGCGGATACTTCTGTATTACTTGCCAGATGGCAGCGGGGTGAACAGGCTGTGGCTGGGGTGGGGATTGTCTTTTATAATCCTATGGGATCTGCGCAGGCACCTCTGTGATGCTGATTGCCAGGAACCTAAAACTGTTCACTCCACCTCAGCTCTACTGATGTAGACCGGGGTGTGTGTCTTTGCCTCCTTTTTCCTAAAATCAATGATCAGCTCTGTGGTTTTGCTGACGTTGAGCAGTAGGTTGTTCTCTGTGCACCACCCTGCAAGATTATTGATTTTCTCTTGATTTGAATTTGTTGATTGTAATCCGGCCGATGATGGTAGTGTCATCTGCAAACTTCACAGAGTTCTTTCCATGTCTGGGATTGCAGTCATGGGTATACAGCATGAACAGGAGGGGACTAAGCACACAGCCCTGGGGGTCTCCGGTGTTGAGCACTAGAGTGGAGGAGGTGTAACCGCCAATCTGAACCGTCTGGGGTCTGTTTGTGAGGAAGTCCAATATCTAGTTGCAGAGTGTAGTACTCAAGTCCAGAGTGCTAAGTAGGTGTTGCTATTTTCAAGGAGTGTGAAGAATGAGTGGAGGCAATGGAGATGGAAATGAGTGCCACAGGGCAGTAGTCATTTCGGCTAGTTACTGCAGACCTTTTTGGTATAGAGATGAAGGTGGTTGTTTTGAAACGTGGGAACAATCTCCTGTGACAGTGATATGTTAAAAATGTCAGTAATGACTATATAAGTGAAGTCCATTTACCATTTACATGGCCAGGGATGTTGCCCAGCAACTTTACTCATATTCACTCTCAGCAGGATTCTGACAGTGGCCGGTCTTCTGGAGGTGGAGTAGGACTTGACAGCTGACTCTTTGTTGAGATCAAAGTGAGCATAAAATGTGTTATGTTCATCTGACAATGTGGCCTCACACATGATGGAACTCCTGCTTTTGTAGCCTGTGATGGTCTTGCTCACTTGCCACATACAGTATTTTTGGTGTTCTTGGTGTTGAGGTTTCTCTCCAGTGTCTCCTGATGTCTCCGCTTTGCCTCCTTGATGCCAGCTTTCAGTATCGCTCTAGGGGTGTTGTATGCTCCCATGTCACCTGGCCAAAAGGCAGCTTTTTGGGCTCTGGATAGGGCTGTGATCCAGGTTTTCTGGTTGAGGAATGATTTTATTGTCTTTGTGATCCCAACATCATTACCGCATTTGCTGATGTATGATGTCACTGTTGATGTATATTCCTCAAGGTTGATATGGTTCTCCTGGGTGGCAGCATCTCTGAACATGTGCCAGTTTGCGCACTTAAAACAGTCCTGTAGAGCTGCTGTAGTTTTATCTGTTCACACTTTTAATCAGCTGAGAGTAAGTAGGCAGGAGAAGCAAGGAATTATGGTCTGATTGACCAAAATGGGGGCGGGGGAAGGCTTTATAGCTGCCAGAAATGTTCATGTAAACATGGTCCAGGGTATTCCCCTGGTGGGGGTGTGGACATGCTGGTGAAATAGGTAAAGTGTTCTTAGGTCTGTTAGATTAAAATCACCAGCTACAATAAAATTACCATCAGGTTGTTTTGTCATGTGACTGCTAATGACCTCATACAGTTCCTGTAGTGCATTTTTTTAATTTGCATCTGGGGGAATGTAAACAGCAGCAACAAAAACACTGGTGAACTCTGTGGGCAGATAGGGTCGATATCTTAACATTAAAAACTCGACATCTGGGGAACATTGTCCATCACTTTGACTACATTTGAGCACCAAGCATCATTGATGTGAACACAGAGTCAGCCTCCCCTCTTCTTACCGGAGTCTTGTGTTCTGTTGGCGTAGAATGTGGTCTGCCCGTCGAGTACAATAGCTTGATTTGGGATGTTGTGATGAAGCCAGGTAAAATGTGGGCACAATAGTCTCTGTTTTCCTGTTGCTGAGTCTTATTTCATCCATTTTATTTTTCTGCAACTGGACATTAGCCAGAAGCAGGCTGGATAGTGGAATAGCCTTAGGCCCAAGCTGGATTAGCTTAGCTCTTTTTGAGGGAGCTACTGGCCACTGCATCTGCATGTGCCACCAAGGAACACATTGCACACAGCCCAGCCATACAAAATTGTTACAGGTGATCATAACGTCGAGAATCGAGTTTTAAATTTCTGATTACTGAGTTTTCTGCATCGAGACATAAACGTTCAAAAGAGAATCATGATGCATCTAAGAATCGTTTTTTTCCGCTATATAGTAGCATGCAATGCTAAACAGATACGAAAGAGGAGCTAGTTAGCTTAAAAAAGGAAAGAAGCCTTTCTCCCCTGGATTAAAAAGGGCATTCAACAATGCATTACAATATGAACAATGACCCCAGTCTGTCAATTCTCACTGTTGTGTTTACATGTCTAGACATTGCCTATATTGGGCAGATCTGTGAATCAATATTTCGTCACTGCAGCGACAAAACAGTCATAGCAGTTAAACTGAAGTAAACAGGCTGTGATATTCTCAATGCAGGAGAGGCAGTGAAGAAGTCTGTTATTTAGAGAGATGCTCACCTTTTAGTCAGATGGGTGGCATCATGTCATAAAATGGATTCAAATCAGTTCTGCTCATCAGATTAGGAGAGATTTACTCAGCCAGTAAATGGGGAGATGGATGGATATAGAGAGTGTGTTTGAGCAGGTTGGATGCTCTTGGGGGGTGGTGGTGGGGAGGGGGGGGGGGGGGGGGTAGATGTGTTTGTTCTCTGGTGCCACAGCCTCTCAAAAGCCTTTCTCTGCTCAGATTGTCTGTCTGAGCATCATGCATGGTCAGGCTAAAAGATTGACTGTGACACCCTCCACTATGCCTGGAATCCACAGACAGGTCAGAGTTGGTCCATCAAGAATTCAACCAATCCCCAGTTTGTATGTATGAGCTTGCAATTTGTTTTTTGTCAAATTAGTAGAATTCATGTCAATTTTACTTCCACATTAAATACAATACTACCATAAAGGGTTGGGACGTTTATTTAACTGAAGTGAAAAGGGAACCAGGCCTTTATTGAAGACACACTGGTAGTCTCCAAGAAGCCTCCCTATTTTTTTCATCTGTAATATTCGTTAGAGTTGGAAACAAGTAAAAGGCTTTTTTGGCGTAGTGGCCACATGGGATATTGTGAACTTCTGGGATCATCGCATGGCACACAGTGGCCCAAAAAGCATTTTCCCCATACACAATCATTGGAGAAAGAGCATCTGTAAATCCATAAATACATTTTTTCTGAATGTTACAAACCCCCCAAAATGACTTTATCACAAGTTGATCCACTGGGTCCAATAACATTTGAAAAGTCTAGAAAAGCCATATTAAATTATTTTCTTATTCATATGAGGGGAGCTACCAGGAAGTTAGTCGGCTTAGCCAGCGGAAGTCTCAGACTTGAACGCTCTCAAGCGGCTTGGCTGGAGAAGGACTCCAATGCAAATGCTCTGAGAAAGTCTGCTGTGTTATGGTTTAGCAAGTTGGACCCAAACGCAGGACACAGACACAGCTGTAAGGTGAGTTAAGGAAGATTTATTGTAGGAAAACGGGGAAAAGGAAGTGGAGAGGCGAGGAGAAGTTGGCTGACAGAAACAGAGGGGTGATGGTAGATGGCAGAGCCATGCCAGGTTGGACTGACAGATGAGGGTGAGTGGCATGGGCAGGCTGAAGTTACCTTGGGGGTTAGCAGGCAGGTAAGCAGGGAGGCAGGCAAGCATGAAATGATCCACTGTAGCTGAGACTGAGAGCAGGCTGAAGGTGCACAGTGATAGGCTGGCAGGCAGGCAGGAGATGATCCACTATGGCACACGAGGAAAGACAATGAATATTACAAGGAATCTACACAAGGAAGAGTACTTGGAAATACACTGCAATGAGAAACAAGCTCTGACTACCACTGAAGGTGAACAAATGATCTGACGCCAAGTGGTTGAAGAGCCAGGGTTGAAATACTGCTAGGTTGATAAGTCAGCAGGTGGGCAGGTTCAACAGATGTTCATAATCAGCGGGGATTCAGGAGAGTCAGAAAGGGATTTCCCCGCCCACACCACAGACACAGAAAAAGACAGACAGGTGAACAGGAGATACAGGGAAGGGGGAACCACAAGGAAACACAAGGGAAAATACTGGGGCACAGCTATGGCTGTGACATGCGGAGGCTTTTTGCGCGTATGCGCCAAGTGTACATAGGAATGACATAGGAATAAAGGGGTCCATCTTTGATGGCGGTATCCAGTTCTTCTTAATACATCCATGGGCCCACCCCTAGCACCAACACTAACTCCAGTTCAAGGTAAGCTATGTCAAAACATTAAGCAAAGCTTCTAAAGTTATATTGTTAAAATGATTCCCAACAAAGGTGCTGCTATTCTTGTTTTATTTACATCACGTGTATGCTGTATGTTTCACTGCCATTGTGCACAGATTTTATAGTGTTAGCCTAAAAAGCTAACACTATAAAATCTGTACAACGAACATAGTGACTTTAGTTAATAAAGTGCCAGTACAACATTTGAGTGACATAAATGAAACAAAAATAACTAACTTTCTTAGGAATTACCAGCATTTTCTTGCACGTAGCCAACGGTTCAGACAGCTCACAGATCTGCATCCTTTTCAGTTCATTTGGGTGCTCTCAACAAGACAAGACTTCTTTTCTGTGTTTCTGCCTTGAGGACTAAGCTAAGAGTCGGGTTACAATGGAAAGGTATCATTTCCTAAACACATGCATGGTTGGATGGTACTGTGCAGTGGTTACTAACTGGTGGGATGCGGACCAAAAGTGGAACGCAGGTTAATTTGTGAGTGGATCATGAGCATGTTAGTCAAATTTCTGGGTACCCAAATATGATCCAACATTTTCCATACAATCTACAAGTGTGGCAAATTTCTGGTACAGTGCTTTTATTTTGACGTACAATTTCCAGAGTAAGTACAGAGTAAGTTTTTTTTTTCCCAAAGAAACTTATAGAGAATGCATAAAGAATCTACTACTGTGTGGACTCTGCAGCCAATCACACCATGTGACATTATACACACTGTTTAAGTACCAGGCTATCCTCAGTGCTCATAAATATCATAATCCTCTCCATCTGTACGCCCTCATATCCCATCAATGCTTGTTACTAATTCAACTTCTTCCCGTAGTTGTGTGCTTTCTCTCCCCTTTTTCTCTCCTTCTGTTGCTTTCTGCAGGTGTTTCTGCCTCCGGAGCTGTAGAGTCTGGATCTATGGTTGCGGCCGCCTGCTGCCCCCGTGCTCCTCCTCTGCACCCGCTGCTGCAGCTGCTGTTGCTATTATTATTAGTACTGCTGCTGTAATATTGCTCTTAGTATTGTTTCTGTTGGTGTTGACAGCCATGCCATTGCCGCGGCCATTGCGTTACATCTCTGTGTGAAACTGTATTGTGCTGCTGTATGTTCTCTTTCTTCCTGCTCTCTCTCTCCCCCTTCAACCCAACCGGTCGAGGCAGATGACCGCCCACCTAGAGCCTGGTTCTGCTCGAGGTTTCTACCTGTTAAAGGGAGTTTTTCCTTGCCACTGTCGCATAGTGCTTGCTCATGGTGGGAAAGGTTGGGTCTCTGTAAATATAAAGAGTCGGTCTAGACTTGCTCTACTAGAAAAAGTGCCCTGAGATAACTTTGTTATGATATGGCGCTATATAAATAAAACTGAATTGAATTGAATTGAAATAGGATAGATAGGTCCAGAAATAGCATGGAGGACATCTAAAATAATTCATCCTATATGACAACTGCCAAGTGTGGAAAAACCTTGTCATTAATTTCAATGAGGCCAGTGCTTTGATCAACAGGTACCAATACAGAGGCTTTAGCAAAAAGAAAAAAAAAAGCAGAGTAATCCAGCTTTCCAGTGATTTCACTCTGAAATCCAGTTACACGCTGGCAACAAGCTGACCTGGCAAGAAAACAAGTTTTCTTCTCTTTATCTTTTCCAGCAAAGCAACTGTTTTACTGGCTTGTTCTTGTTAATATTAAGCCTATTAATGTACTGTTAATAAAAGTCTCATATAATATGGTTATTATTGACTTTGAACCTGCATGGTGGCACAAGTTGCTGTTTCAACTTCCATCCCACTTCTTAAAGCTGAACATTTGTCTGATACATGAAATCAAACAGGTTGTTGAAAGTTAGGTGTTATTTTTTGAGTTTGGGAAGAAGCTGGCCTACATTCTGTGCAGCCTGCTTGGTGAAACCTTTTGTAATTTGTCTTGGATTACAAACCAAAAAAGTGCTTAAACAGCAGGTAATTCGTTCTGTACCTGTGTTAAATCTCCTGGCATCAGACAGCCTGTACCACTTCCCAACACACATAGATGGGATTCCAACCATGCCTTCCCATTCACTAAGTGAAATGGTGCTGGCCTACCTAACATGGAGGTATTATGATAAATACGAATGCCCCCCCTGGTAGAGAGTCCAAAAGTGAAGGTGGCTCCTCAGAGCCCAGTTAGTTCAGTCTGACAGTCAAGGCGCCTCCATGGTTCCCTGACCATGACTACCTTCATGCTGCTGTAGCAGTACATAGGCCTGTCCACTCATCATGCTGCAAGAGAGGACTCAGCAGTATCCAGAGGAGGCATGACAATACATGATGGTTAACACATACTGTTTACATTTCATTTCAAGAGAGAAGAGGCCAAGGGTCAACAGAGGTGTTGACAAGCTGTAAGTAAAGGCCATTATATCCTTGTTGCTTCACAATGGTTGAACACACTGTGAGCTTGTTATTGCACTGTGTTGCCACTCCCATGCTTGGTGTTTTTAGAGTTATGTGTTGATGTGTTTATGTGGTTTGAAAACCTCTCTGAAATTTCCAGTAGACTATGTCATTTCAAGTGATGTAGTTTCAAAAGGTGTAAGTATATTTTTTAAGAGTTCACAAATTCAGGTAGAAAAAGGAAGTGTCCTGTTTCTGATCTAAAGAATTAAGTGAAGTTTAAAAATCAGGTTTCTCAAATTAGATTGGCTAAATTCAGACACCAAAATCAAAGTTGAACATTCAGGCTACCAAGGACGAGCAATCGAGCCTGAATGGAATCAGTCAGACCTCTGTCCTTTCAGGTTATGTTCTGTCAATCACATGATCCAAGCATCTGATCTGTCTAAAATACAAGAAAGTATCCTTGGTAATCAGTGTTGGAGGTAACGTGTTACAAAGTAAAGCATTACTGTAATCAGATTTGTCTGTAATTTACATTTACTGTTCCTAAATTCAGTTGTCACATTACAGTTACTAATCAATTATGTCGTTCTTGCATTCTTCAATTATCTGCATAATGGGCGGATAGAAAAAAATAATCAAACATGCCTTTTTATGCATGCTTGCTCAACAATTGCCTGTCCTCTTGTGACTTTGGCTAGAGTTTGTGCAGGAGATAGGACAAAAATGCCAGAGCGGTCTACAACTTTTGAGGGGTGAGCATGATGCTAAATGCTTAAACAGACCCCCACCTCCAGCAGAAGTGAGAATGACTTCTTTGCCTTCGACGAGGAAAATACAGCTTCCTTCAACTCTGACAATGAAGTCATTGAATATTTGAAGAGATGGAGATCCCGAACAGTTTCCCTACAATGAAGACTATATCCATGAAATTCAACACAGCGACGCTGTCTTGGGTTTTTATCAAATCTGAATCCTGCCAGTGTTACCTAAATGTTTTCTACATTGCTATTTACACATCTACTTACATCATTCTTTACTAACCAAAAAGAAGGCAGAGAGAAAAATGTTTGATAAGTTTGATAGGAGACCCGGATTGGGTGTTCTGCCAAATGGGAACCAGATCCTAAATGGAAACAGCTATTGGAGCCTAACCCTAATTTCACAGTTTCTATTTAAATTTAAACCCAAAGGCCAGAATAATTAACTGGAAGCACAGATGGTATTATCTGTGTAATAATCTGGAATCAGAAATTTGGTATATATAGTCACACACTGTTCCTTTAGTACCACCATCAGGCCAAAATGTTCACTTTCCACAACAAAATATCGGCCAAGTTGAGGTCACATTAAAGGGGATGCACCCAGGCTTAGAGCAGAAGTGCACAGTAAAACAGGTTTCACTATCAACCCCCTATTCCTCTGACCAGACCTGTGTTTCCCGTCATAGTTATGCAGTTCAATACATAAATGATATGTAAAGCGTGAAATAGAGAGCTCTGCCTGCCATCCATTAAAGTTTGCATTCCCATACCCAGCAGTGAGATCTCATCATGAGTCTCCCACTAAAAGGTTTACCACAAGGATAATGTTTATTCCAACTGCCACCTCACTCCAAAAATGATCCAAATATTTATATGTTCATTAATCCGGAATTTCCCCTAATGCATCACTTAAAATAACAGAGCAGGCACCTCCCAGGAAGTGCTGTGGTGTAAATGAGCAGCTGAGAGGATGAGTATGGTCGTATTTGGAAATTTGGTGTCAAAAGTTTTGTGTCCCCACTCTGATCTGACACTCACACCTGGATCAACTCGATGGTTTCACAGCTCTGACATTGGGGAAAGACACAAAAAAAGAAAGCTGGGTTAAAAAAAAAAAGAGAAATATTGCCTTAGAAAGTACTCCTGTCAGTCTGATGAATAGACATAACTTAAAGCACATTAGATAAAACTCACCCAGGGATTTTGATTACATTTCACCAGTCAAAGCACACAGATAAACCCAGGAACAATTGCCCTCATGTATTCATGTTTTCTTGATTTTTCTCTTAAAATTACTTGTAAACCTTTGATAAGATAAAAAAAAGATGATCCCGACCTATAGAGAATTCACAGGCCAAATATGTGTTATTTTTATTATCCACATGTAAGTCTGCGAATCAGTATTGGGATGCACATTTGAGGCAATCTGTCATTAGCGTAAGTGAACACTCTAATAACCATCTCACACAGTCTGTCTCTCTGTCCCTCCTCTCCAACCACATTTCTACTTCCCCAGGCCCTTCATTGCCATTTTCCTTCCATCCACCAGATGCCATCAGACTTTCCCTCTTTTCCCCATCACCTGATTGCCCCACCCATCTTCACACCTGTTCCCACTTCCCTCATCTGCTCTGCAGTGGCCTGGCCTTCCTCGCCCACCTCCTCACCTGCATCTCATTCCCACTTGCTACATACAGTATAGAGAGGCGAAGTCCCTCCCCTTCAGGTGTCCCCCATGGGACCTTATTTTGAAAAAAATATGTATGGTAGTCAACGGCCAGAGACAAATCATTTTTGATCCCATTTGAATTGTGCTGAGTTACACATATGATGTTTGTCAATTTAAAAGATACATTTGCAAGTCAAGAAAGTCACAGTATTTACTACATACTGCATGTGTTTTGTTACCTGTGTATCTGTACATATAACATTGATGCTGCTGTGTTTATGTCTGCCAACTGCATGTGGTCACGTGTGTGTGCACAGTTATCGAGAAGTGCCATGCCCACCATCAGGTGTTATGATTTTTTTTCAGTTTGTTTGAGATGGGCAGTATTTCAATTAAACATATTTAAAATACACATTTAATTACTTTTGAGTATTTTGTAATTTGTATTTTGCTGAACAGAAAAAAAATTGTGACATTTGTAACAAAATACTTTAAGAGCTTATATTTGAAATACTTAAAATACGATTTAATATGTAATTTTATTCTCAAATAAAGAAAAGACACATTTTTATCCCCAGGTTTAAACTGTAGAACAAAACTGTACAACAATTAGCCTAATCACACGGTCAAAATAGAAACGCTCTGTCAAAATGTAATAATTCACAATAATGTATTGGTTATAGGTCCGGGTCCGGATAGGAGGTCCGGACCACGGCCCGCCTATAAGTGACCTCCGCTATATATCATGATTTATTGGGAAAAACCAAGCAATTCTATGCAAACGTTCAGCACCCCCATATAGCCTGAACCACATTTTCCAGCCATTGTTGAATCAGGCTCCTTAGATCGAATTGTCAAATATTCGAGTAGTCAGGGTCACCCCTAACCTCAGCCACAATGCTTTTGTTGCCTTAACCTAACCACAGACGGGAGTGCAGCTGTGAACCCCAGACTCTCGAGTCAAAGCCATCCGCCCTGACCACCTACCTGTGACTCTGGTGCCATACACTAATGTAGAGCTTCATTCACTCAAAATAACTGTGCATCAGAACACTGTATGTACTATATATAATGGTGGATGTGGGAAGAAGCCACATCCTCCCCTGTTTATTTCTTCTTAGTTGTTAAGTGAACAATTTCAGATTTTTAAATATTATTACAATGTTTATATTTTTCTGTTTGGTTACAAGTGAAATTCAAGCAGATACAACAACACAGCAGTGAATCTGCATGGGCAATATTAAACTGTCCCCATGCTCTCCCCTAATAGCAGTATTACATCTTTTCAGTGACAGCGAAAACTGATACAGTGAAAACTGTAATTATAATGTCTAATTGGCATATTTTAATAGAATGAAGTAAATTACTAGAGCCTCATGAAATAATTGAAAAACAAAGCAATTATGGTCTACAGGCACCATTCAGTCTGATAATTGCAGTGCAGCTCGGTCTGACAGCAAGCAGAATTAGACTGGGCAGAGTTGGAGGCTTCACTTCATGTCTTTTCAGCCAACTTCTCACAGTCTGTCTCTTTTGTCTGACAACCACCGACAGAAAAAAAAACTTAGATTAAGTTACTTCCAAAACAGCAGTCAACATTATGTTGACTACTTATATTATGTTGTGTACACGAGAGATAGTTAAATTAGTCAAAGTATTTATTTTTTTTATACTGTGATAAATAATTATAGACAATACCTCGAGGATAGCAAGATGTTGACTATCCATTTGTCCATTTTACACTCAACTCTCAGCATCAGAGATCTCAAAACCTCGACAAATAAAACGGAAACTGACCACATGGTTAGATACCACTAGGGGTTAGAAGGAAAATTACTTTTTTGTCATTTGAGTTGGCTGACCCTTTAATGCTATAGTGGTGGGTCTTTCCATATTGGTTTCAATGCAGCACTATTCAGAATTGCCAAGGCACATTATGTTCACATACTATCACTATTCATCACAATTGATATGTGTATCTGCCTTAGTCAAGACAGAAAATGTTGTATATTTGTCTTTGTGATTTTATTTAGATGCAACCAGATATTGCATATTTTATTGAGATGTTTGTAAATGTGGAAGGACAAAATCAAAGGAAAATCTTTTAATGTGATGCAGTACAGTTCAACAGTAGCACTAACAATGGCCTCCAAAATGACCACAGCTCTTAATCAGCACCTCTCTGACATAGTTTCAGATTTATTGCAATACTTTATTGCATTAGATTGCACACGTGTTCCTAATAAACTAGTAACTTGAGAAGGACACATATTTGCACTCTTCCTGTCCTTAACAGGGTCAGTTCACCCAAATTCCAAAAATCATATGTTCTCACATACCTTTAGTGGTATCCAGGCCCTGCAAACAGTGTTTGTTTGTCCAGATTTTGAGATTTTTTTCTCTGAAATGTATGCCTCTATCCCAAATACAATGGAGGTAAATGGAATTAAAATTTTTGGTGTGATTATAAAAACTCATTGTTATGAATCTCCAAGGGTTTGCTTGTTTCAGAAGCTTTGTATGTAATAACATTCAGCCTACAGAGTGTATGATTTGGTGTGCTCTTTGTACCTAGGAAAGAACAGTTAACCTGTTTTACTCTCAGTTGGTTCATCTAGTGCCAGATCTGTGTCTGCTTCCCTCTTCTGCTTCTCCCTCTGAAACAAGCTAGTGTCCAATTATAGAAGCCAGACACACACCAAGATGGGTGAGCTGTGCTGTCCTTTGACCTCCTCAGGTGGCACCCATGCTTTGTCGGTGCACAGCGACACAATTCTTGGCATCAACTTTGGTACCTAACTACGTCCTCTTAATTTCTGGAGTGGTTCAGCTGTCTGAGCTGGCAGCTGCTGTTGACATGCTGCCAGTCAACAGATTTTCTCTAATTGGATGCATCAACTATGACCACCAAACAATACAGCCTGTCTGGTTTAACCTGTGCAGCAAGTGCCCCTATTTCACACTCACTCCAGTTTCCTCTTATTTAGTTTGCAGACTTCTCCATTTTCAACCCTGTCTCTTCCAAAATACATTTATTTACTAATAATTTATAAAAACATAAATATAAGGGATGTCCCGATTATGTTTTTTTTTTTGGCCCCAATCAAGATCGGAGTCCTATTACACTGGGTATCTCCAATGTGATACTTATATTTACCTAAATGTAGATTAAATATGTGTCTGACATCTTGACATAACATACTCAGCCTTCTAAATTTGGCACACCTTATTTTTCACGAGCGACTAAATACTAAACGCCCTGGTTCAAAACTATAAAGTTGATAAGCTTAAATTATTGATCTGATATTAAGGAAAGTTAACTGGAGGAATGCAACCCATGAAACTGACATCACATGATCAGCTAGAGAGAAGATGTTACTAACTCAACTTCTTCCCGTAGTTGTGTGCTTTCTCTCCTCTCTCTCTCTCTCCTTCTGTTGCTTTCTGCAGGTATTTCTGCCTCCGGAGCTGTAGAGTCTGGATCTATGGTTGCAGGTCACCTGCTGCCCCCGTGTTCCTGCTCTACACCCACTGCTGCCATTACTGCTTTTGTTCTTATTATTAGTATTACTATTATAATATTGCTATTAGTATTGTTTCTATTAATATTAACATCAATACCATTACCACAACTATTACTTTACATCTCTATGTAGAACTGTATTGTGCTGCTGTATGTTCTCTTTCCTCCCGCTCCCCCCCTCCCCCTTCAACCCAACCGGTCGAGGCAGATGACCGCCCACCTAGAGCCTGGTTCTGCTCGAGGTTTCTACCTGTTAAAAGGGAGTTTTTCCTTGCCACTGTCGCCTAGTGCTTGCTCTTGGTGGGAACTGTTGGGTCTCTGTAAATATAAAGAGTCGGTCTAGACTTGCTCTATATGAAAAAGTGCCCTGAGATAACTTTATGATATGGCGCTATATAAATAAAACTGAATTGAATTGAATTGAAGACATCTCACTCTGTTGGAGTTGTTGTTAGTACACTGGTGTTACAAAGTGATGCTTCTTTTTAACTTATAAACAATCTTCGGCTGAGTACAGACACCTGCTGTAGAGAGCACACAAACCCGACAAAAGCCTGTCATCAACTTATTCATGGAATTAATGACCTACCACCGGGGAAAGCGGTCAGTGCTGGCTAAAAAGGAGAAGTTGCTACCTGAATGTTTTGCACACTTCTCTTTTCTAAAGAGAAAGAGGGAGGAGAAAGTACAATACAATCATTTTTCACATGCACACACTAATTTTCACTTTAATATGTAGAGATGGGTATTGTTGATGATGATTTGTTGATACTGCTTATTGATCCGGTACTTTAATGGTACTCTTATCGGTTCTTTTTGTTATTTTTTAAGAGAAGAAACTATGTGTTTAACTCAGAATGTTATTAAAGCTGGGGTAGGCAAAATCTGTGCAACCTACGCAAAACCTTCCGCCTCTCTCTCTGCTGCCTCGTATCACTCCGCTAAGCCCCTCCCACCAAACCCACAACTTCGACAGGCAGCAGAAGGAGTCGGTTCCCCTGCGAAACCTTATCCCTTGTAGGGCTCGCTCTCCACGGCGTGAGCCTCACCGAGACCGCGGTCCCTCCCGCCGCAACCTGTTTTCTCAAAGACGCCCCTCCAGCGCTTCGCGGCCACAGAGCAGAGCACCCCAGGCTTCAGAGGCAGCTGCAACGTCGTCCAGCAGCGGGATGAGAGGCTAGTACACCACACACACATGCCACCGTCCTCCCTCAAAAGTTATTCCCCACTGTTTGTCATCATGCCTCTTTGCCACTCGTCGTTACAAGCGCCATGGCATTGAACGTAATGAGCCCGAAGGTCCGTGTGGAGCTGGGACATGCTGTTATGTACTATACGCCATTGTAGGCAAAGGAGGTGTTGGAAATTTATCACAAGTTTCAGGATTTTCTGCAGGATTTTCCACCATTCAATCAGGCTTTCACCGTCTGAAGGGACCTGCACACACATCTGCTCTTGTAGCTTAGCCAATACGAATGCACCGTCTCTCTGAAATAACCTGTGATTGGCTAAAGTCTACCGTCACGGGCTAGATTTTCTGAAGCCTGAAAACAGAGCCAAGAGGGGGGGGGCTGAAGTAGAGGTCTGCTCTCAGAACACTTGAATTACAATATGCTGCACGGTTAATATGGCATTTTTGCCCAATGGAGCCAAAAGAAAACTGCCTACCCAACCTTTAAGACTTTTTTAAAACAAGTTTTAACGTCTACTAGATGCAGTCTGATGAGGTACATGATATCAGTATATATGGTGACTTATATGTTCATCACATCTATAAGCATATATGTGTGAGACATACATGTCTTAGATAAGATTAATGGATTGTTCCCTATGATACTCTGCTAGAAAACTGATTTGATTTCTCCCTTTGGGTTGGAAGTGAGTTGCTGCTTCAGGTGAAAGCAAAAGTAATTTGGGGTTCATAAGTTAGGGTAAGACTCAGTGGGAGATCAACAGTCAGGTTCCTGCGGCATCAGCAGTGATGCAGGAACTGTAATGAGCACTGGGTAATGACTGTCAGAATGAGATCATGGATACAAGCAACCAAAATGGGTTTCCTTGGTAGGCTGTCTGAGCTACTCACCCTTAGGGGTGGGTAAGTATCCCAGACATCCAGGAAGAGCTCAGAGTAGAACCGCTGCCCCTCTGAACTGAAAGGAGCCGCCCTGGTGGTTCAGGCATCTGATCAGGATGCCTCCTGGACACTTCCCTGTGGAGGTATTCCGGGCACATCTAACTAGAAAGAGACCCCGGGGCAGACCCAGAACATGCTGGAGATATTACATATCCCATCTGTTGTGGGAACACCTGGAGATATTTCACTAATCGCGGGAGGATGTAGATGAGGAGAGGAATGTCTGGGCTACCTTGCAACTGAGTGTATTTCCTTTAAATATATTCTGTTATATGTCACACAAAGTTCTCTTAAATAATACATTATGTAATTTGTTTCATTGTACACTATTATTATACAATCAATATTGATTAATTTTACATTAAACTTTACATAAATATTTCACTACCCTTTGTATGAGCAAGTAGATTCTTTTTTCAGGTAGATATCCATTTTTGCTGCAGGAACAGAAGCTGTGCTTCCTGTGGGTCTCTGGAGGTTTTCACAGGTCTACTGAGAGCTCTGTAATGCATGACCAGAGGAGACCTTTATGTAGGTCAGATGTTTTCTAGGCATCTCTGCCCACTTTATCTACCTACTGGGACCCTCAGTGAAAAAGCCTCCGCTTGTCTGTCTACCCCAAATCCTGCAGTGCCCTTTCAGGGTAAGGTGACAACAACTGTGCCTAATTGTTTGGAAGGGAGCTGTGATGCAGGTCATCCTACCGTGATGGGGTCACAACGAGGACGCAGGGTCAGAGCTCTGATGAAATACACTGGTGTGATGTGGAACAAGTTCAGCAAAAAAACAGAAAGCAGTTCTCCACTTTTTATGATGTTGCTGGTTGCAGCTCATGTTTGTTTGCTCTGATTTTAACACCTGGGGTCGCCCTCTCCAGCTCCTCTGTAGAAATGCTTGACCTTTCTTTCCACTTCCCCAGGCCCCTTCATTGCCATTCTCTACCTGTCTACCAGGTGCCCTTTGACTTTTCCACCTGTCCCAGTTACCTGAATCTCACATCAGCTACGGTGCCTCACTTTACACTAGGTTGTTTAGGTCATAGCTTGCTGTGGACCGCGCCTGGTGCTGAAATGAAGTCTATTATGTACCAGATGAGTAACACAGATAAATAATATAATCCCCTGGAATTCAGACACAGTTTTAATTCAACAGCTTTAGCTTATTTAACCAAAACTGATTTGCGCCTCAAGTACAGAAATAGCTGGAAGTTCAAATGGTGTGCTGAAAACTTTTTTTTTCTAAGGCAGCAGCAGCAACAACACTTTCATCAACTAGAAATAAAGCAGGCCACTCAGTATCTTCTGTGAAGAAACTATCAAATAAAATCTCCACAACATTTGTGTAAGAGTCTTTTTTTCCCCTTAAGTGTTAACACAGGCCCCTATAACTCCTATTAGGCCTTTCTTACTAATGTGAAAAATGACATCCTGTGGTTGGTGGCTGAGATAGTTGAGGTTCTGATGTGTAGGCAGTACTCCAGGGATTTTTGTGACGGTGGGTTTCTTACAAGCGTCCTTTTGCATTGATGGCTGATAAGGAGGATTCGCAGATGTTTGTTGAAGCATTGGGCCTCATGCAAGAACATTTTCATATTCTTATCCTAAAATGATCTTTCTTTTTTCTGTGAGGTTTGCTTGTATGAGTATGAGCTTCACCAAACTCTCTTAACTGCACAAACTGGTTGTAAATTGGTTGTTTCAGCCTCAATGCCACCTGTTCATGAGAGGGGGTGCATTTGTGAGATTTGTTCATTAGCATAATCAACGTCCATAAAGTCATATGCCTGTTCTGCTCTGTGTATGGGCACGTTTTTTCGAGTGAATGAAGCGCTACATTTATGTACCACACCGGATTTGCAGGGAGGTTGTTAGGGTGGATTGCGGACGTATAAAGCGCAGGACTTTGACTCCAGAGTTAAGCCAGCAAACGTACTTTGGTTACAGTTGGGCAAAGAACGTGGTTTCAGTTATATGTTAATAAACACATTGTGTCTGAAGTCACTGCAAACTTGACCACATTGCCTAAACCTAACCATCTCAACTTGTATCCAATAGCCGTGGTTATTTCTCTCTCTCTCGCTCTCTCTCTCTCTCTCTCTCTCTCTCTCTCTATGGAGAATCCTGAGTGACATGCGCCGGCCCGTGCCCTCCTTTGACTCTCTATTCCAAACCGTGTAGTCATTGGACGAAGCGAGGAGAGTCATCGCAATAACTTTACTACCCCTAACCTTAACTAAGTACTGCCAGTGAAAAAGTGAAATAATGCTGTACTCACTACAAGCATGCATTGTATTGCAAGATCGGATATTTTGGCAGAAAGCAAATTCATTAAATAAATATCTTACTGAAATGTATCAACATTTTAGCAACTTGCCAGATATGTTATTAATAACATGTCATCATTGTGTTAATGAAAAAGGTAATCCGCCCAGCATTACATTTCCTTCAAAACAAATTTACTGTTGCAAATTAGTTGTTTAGAAACGTCATTTCGAGGAGACAGGATTGCAAGTCCTGCTGTGAGAAATCAGCAGACAAAAACATAACAAATTTAGTAGTGTCAGCAGTCATATCAGAAGACAATGTGGTGGTTTAGAATATTTTCCAAACAATTAGAAAATATTAATAGTACAACTGCCAACGTCATGTCATCAGAGCAGCGCTGTATGGTGACATGGTTTAGGCTACGTAATGTTAGAGACTAAAAAAGTCTTTCTAAAGCAAAGTGCCCCATGACTAATATGAGAAGCGGCCAAGGGAACAACAATCATGATATTAGACAAAAGAATGTTATAGCCTGCAGTAGGTGATGTTACACTGTCAGGTGCAACAGAGGATGATACTGGACAGATAACTGCATAAAGTCCCTGAGGCAGCTGTCAGAGTGAGAGACTTTTCCAAGGAACTACAGAAGTGTAGAAGGTGCTGTGCCAAAATATGTCAATAAAAATAATCAAATCTAAAAGAACCTCTCAGTAAATTAACACAATCCACAGCAACATAAATAAAATCACAAAATACAACAGCTTTGGCATGAATTCTACCCTTACAAAGTTGATAATCAGATTTTGTTGACATTGTCGGAATTCAATTATGTTCATAGTTTTATAGGTCATAGTTAAAGGTGGTGTTGTACTAGACTACATTATATTGAGAGGTGTTTCTAATTTTTTGTCCTCCTTATTTACACACGACACATTATAGGCATCATAAAAGTAGACATATATATATATATATATATATATATATATATATATATATATATATATATATATATATATATATATACTGATCAAATATGTAACAATATGACCACTGACAGGTGAAGTGAAGAACATTGATTATCTCGTTACAATGGCACCTGTCAGTGGGTGGGATATATTAGGCAGCAAGTGAACATTTTGTCCTCGAAGTTGATGTGTTGGAAGCAGGAAAAATGGGCAAGTGTAAGGATGTGAGCGACTTTGACAAGGGCCAAATTGAGATGGCTAGACGGCTGGGTCAGAGCATCTCCAAAACTGCAGCTCTTGTGGGGTGTTCCCGGTCTGCAGTGGTCAGTACCTACCAAAAGTGGTCCAAGGAAGGAAAACCGGTGAACCGGCGACAGGGTCATGGGCAGCCAAGGCTCATTGATGCGCGTGGGGAGCGAAGGCTGGCCCGTATGGTCCGATCCAACAGAAGAGCTACTGTAGCTCAAATTGCTGAAAAAGTTAATGCTGGTTCTGATAGAAAGGTGTCAGAACACACAGTGCATCGCAGTTTGTTGCGTATGGGGCTGCGTAGCCGCAGACCGGTCAGGGTGCCCATGCTGACCCCTGTCCACCGCCGAAAGCGCCTACAATGGGCACGTGAGCATCAGAACTGGACCAAGGAGCAATGGAAGAAGGTGGCCTGGTCTGATGAATCACTTTTTCTTTTACATCATGTGGATGGCCGGGTGCGTGTGCGTGGGGAAGACATGGCACCAGGATGCACTATGGGAAGAAGGCAAGCCGGCGGAGGCAGTGTGATGCTTTGGGCAATGTTCTGCTGGGAAACCTTGGGTCCTGCCATTCATGTGGATGTTACTTTGACACGTACCACCTACCTAAACATTGTTGCAGACCAAGTACACCCCTTCATGGAAACGGTATTCCCCAATGGCAGTGGCCTCTTTCAGCAGGATAATGCGCCCTGCCACACTGCAAAAATGGTTCAGGAATGGTTTGAGGAACACGACATCGAGTTCAAGGTGTTGACTTGGTCTTCAAATTCCCCAACAGGGATCAATGCAACCAGATCTTTGTGCTCTTTTCCATCGAAATGACAAACAAAAATATAGCTGCAAGCTGCGATTCTGGGTTCAAACCTTTTTGTGATCAACAGAAGGAAAGGAAGCCACAAGCTGCAAAGAGCAGGTTTCAGGCTTCACAAAGCTGAGCAAAGTTGCTTCAGCTAGTTTCATTCTGTTTAAAGAAGGAGTAAGATCAATCACACACTTGTTTCATCATTACAATGTATGCATCATTTCAATAATTGCCCCAATTATCGGATGTGAACTACATTTGGCGTGTACGTTAAGGACATAGTGCAGGATGTTTCAACTGAGTTTAATCAGGATTGCTCACTTCACTCAAAGTTTTCACTTTTTTGGCTGTTAATTACAGCTTAAAAATATCCTCTTCCGTGGTTTTTCCAGGTTGAGGCTTGTAGAAGAGAATGTGTCTATATCGTTGACTGCTTCATCTTTTAAACAAAATAACGTGGCCAACTGGGCTTCCCTGTTCACATCAGCAGAGATGTCTAACTGTATTGCAAAGAATCAACCATTTTCAGTTTATCAACCACCTGTTCAACTATGTCACCAGGCATCTCACCCACCCTGCGGCATATCGTGTTGTTGGACAGCAGCACTGACTTGACTGAACCCACTGCTTTTTTATCCACCATGGTTTCAGCTAGCACAGCTTCTGCTGGCCCAACTAGCTCCTCTGCTGGTGAATATAGCTTTTTAGCTTTAGCTTTAGCAACTAGCAACACTACCTGGTATGACGCATGCAGGGAAGTTGTTGACATCTAGCTTGCAGCTCGCATTTGACTTTGACCTCCCCTGAACTCGGACAGTTTTCTTCTAATGAAATCTACAGTCTTTGCCACAGACGACTGGTGTCTGGTGCTAAGATGCCGCTGTAGGTTAGCAGGTTTCATTCCACGGTTTACCTCTCCACACAGGAAACAGAGAGGTTGCGGTGAGCAGCATCAGTTAAAGTAAATCCAAACATGATGTTATCCTCTTTATGTTGCCTCTTTTTGCTCTATTTCTTGGTTTTCTTCTCCTGTGGACCAGTGTCCGAAACAGACGTCCGTTTGTTTCATTGTAGCCATTTCTCCATATTGCTAATGCTACGGTGAATGGGTTTAACAGTTAAACTAGAATGTTGTTTATGCCTGTAAAGGCCAGCAAATTTAAACGTTGATTTTGAATTACTCAATTTTAATTTGCTTTCTGAAATAAATTGGCATTGTTTGAGTTTATTATAACATATTTCAATACATTTACTAATAAAATAGGACCTTTTTAATAAATATTTTATTATTTCACAGACCCCTTGCAATTACACCACGGACCACTAGGGGTCCACGGACCCGGAGTTGAAAAACAATGTTACCTATTATCTTAAATGTGTTCTTAGGCAATACCTAAATAGAATAAAATGAAGTAATTTAGCATTTGTCTGACAGGACAATATTTCTGGCCGTTTGGAAAATGCTTTGAAACAGCATTTAGACAATCATCTAGAGAGATCAAATTTACAGAAAAAACAATTCAACTACACGTATGTTTTGTACCAGTCTATTAACCAAGGCTTAGATCATAATTACTTTAGAGATTTCTTACAATTGTTGAACTAGGCCAGCCTTTAAAAAGCTAAACATTTAAGGCTGTTTTAAGCAGACAAACATGTTGAAACAGATATGTTTATTTTACCCTATTTTCAAAGACAAATGAGTGATCTAAGCAGGGCAGGATTTAGTAGCAGGTTATGGTCTGGATCTAATTGACTGTTGTAAAACAGAGTCTGCTTAGTGAGCGACAAGTGCTGCAGGCAGCAGCAGCATCCTATAACTTACTGACTGCTGGTACTTAATATATAATGCAATATTCTACACTGTGCCATTTGTCATTTGAAGCGAGACACAGATTATGGCTCAGGGCAGTGCATCTGTCCTAGAGGCTGCTGGGAAATGGACTAAAAGCTCCTCCAGCTGAGTCGAGCCAATCACACGCTGAACCCTGGATCACCCTCACTCCTCCTTGAGCACTCTAGCCTCACACACACAGTCTGTCTTTCAGTCACACACACACACACACACACACACACACACACACACACACATCTCTCCCACTTTTAGCAGGCGTTCTCGCCATTTTTCTTCTCTCTCTCAGTCACACACACACACAGAGACACACACACTGAGTAAACTGTTCCCTGCTGGTTTATCCCTCCATACAGGAGTTAGCCATTTCCTTTCTTGCACTAGCCTGTACACAGCAGCAGCAGTGCCTGCCTGGCTCAACCCACAGTTCCCTACTGGTCTCTGTAGCATCTCCTCTCTACAGGCAGTCTAAGCCTAGTGGGAGTCTAAATGAACCATATTGACATCCCACTGGGGGCAGTCTAGTCGCTTTGACAAATCTTCCCTGGCATTTATCAATCAAGTCGTCCTCAGCAGAGTGGAAGACCTCTAAACCTAACCAGACCCACCTAGGGAGAGGCAGAGCCTTCGGAGTGGCTGAAAAACGCGATTCACTTTGTGTCCGGCATCACTGCCACTCCCCTCTCTAACAATTTATGCGCACGTGCCACAAATTAAAATGAGGGGGAGGTTAGGGAATTGTCAGCCTTCAAATGGCTGACATAAGTTACAAGCAAAATTTTAATTAGCCAGGAGGAGTGGGGTGATAATTCAGAGGGGCCCTGTTCTGTCAGGGGGCTTGTCTACATTGTGTTTCTCCTTTCAGCAGGCATCTGGAGACTCCAGCGGGGCCCCGAACAAGGTCTACTGAGGATAAAACTACTTGTGACACACAATGAAATGTAGGAACCTCCTCCACATTAACACCCTCAGCTAAAGTGATATTCATACTCAGGATGCTCGTCTGGGACTACTGATTTCACTGCATGTTTCTGTCCATGAACCACAGTCACACATATTTTAAATGATTGTCAATTATTTTCAAAAGCATATGATTGTGTTATACATTTTTGTACGGATGTTGTTCTACCCACCAGGCTGCCATTCATTTGCAATTATTTTAGGATGGAATAAAAATCAATCTGCAGACTTGAAACTTGATTTGGTTAGATAATTGAATAACTTCTCAGGCATTATCACACAAAAATAATGGAACTTTGACAGATACCATGTTAAGTGTAATGGAACCTACCAAAGCAAGGTTCAAGTATGCCAGTAGATTTTTATATTATGATGTAAGCAGTGGTTGCCTGACAGGTTGGAAAAACACTTTGTAGATTAAGATTAGACAACTAAACTACATGGTTTAGGTTAGGGAGGGATTGTGATTTTGTTTAAATACTAATATGTCTCCACCAGTCCCCATCAACCAATATTCCAGGTACATCTTATTTCCAAATACATCAACATTTTTTTTAATGAGCAACCTCAGCTATGACAAACTTTTCCCTTCTCTTCCTTCTTTCAACATGTTTTTTTGTGTCATTATTTTTCTTTGCAATATATCATTCCAAACTAACAAACTAATAGCTTTTGAGAAACATTTTGAATGGACTGATATTCAAGGGATCCACCCCGGTAGCTTTTGTCTAACATTTTCCCTAACAAATAAAGTTAAAATATATATTTAACTGTGGCTGAAAGCACAGCTTCATTTTAAAGCACATCTTCTGAACCTCTCTCCAAAAGTCAGAAACAACATGACAGCACCTGAAAAGATGAACTGTTGATCTCATAGAATCAACAGTTCAGATTCCATAGAACAAAAACAAATGCCCCAAAGCTTGAATATTTTCATAATGGTCAGGACACACACGCATACACACCTTCCATTAACATACACAACAATACAGTTCTCCAGTTGATATAACACAGTACTAAATCAGCTTGTGATCTTGTTTTCCTTCCTTTGACATATTCATACCACTGTCATTGTTTTTCCTTTTGGTCTGTGCCTTCTGTTGTGCTTCTGTTTAAATTAGCTTTTATGTGCTATTTAATATTGCTTTTTTCACTTTGAAATAAATACATTTTTAAAAAGGAAATATTGAAAAGTCAATGCTGGCTTGAAGCATGAGGCAGGACACAAACCCTGGTCTCCAGTGTCAAAATCATGTACTTTGTATGTCAAATCATCAACACCGACTTCCTCAGTATGACTTCACTGTGGCAAAACAATGTCACACTTTCTGCATGCATTGCAATAACATTCTGCCAATGAACCCAATCCAAGCTGCAATTATGATTCCTCCAAAATGTATTTGCCCATACATGACTGAGAAAGAAAAAAAAAACAGCAACAGCTAACAGCCAATTAGAACAGCCCAGACAACTGCATCTTTATTCTGTTTAGTTTGTGACATTTGTATGCTGATATTTTTGCTGACATTTCTCTGTGATATGTCCTCTGATCTCTACAACTCTGTATTCTAATTTGCTGCAGCTCATCGACAACAAAGCCCGTCTCTGTCATGATGCATTTCAGGAAGCCTGTGTCACCACTGCACAAAGTAATCAGGATCATTAATATTTTACAGTCCGCCACGCCTTCCCGACTGTTATCCAATCTCAGCTCCTGTTCCACACTGCACTTTATGTTGCCATTATTTATTTACTGATAAAGTAGGTGGCAGGGTAAACACCCTGCTGGGGAGGCTGGACAAGAGGGGGAGTGCTGAAGGGGTGGGGCTGGCAGTTGTACGGGGGAGGATAGAGGGGGTATTAGAGATCTGCCCTCTGCCCTCCCTCGCTGCTGGCTATTTGGTGTGGGGGTAGTGGTGTGTGAAGGAGTCTAAATACAATATTCAGCAAAGCACAAATGTTGTTTTATGTCTCTCTGAATGTGTTCAGTGTTACAGTGTTTATATTGGAAAGCATGTGATGACAACACAGCTATAATCCAGTGAAAAACACATCTGTCTTGTTTTTCTTCCTAAGATAAACAGGTGTTGTTGCATGTTTTAGCTCTACAAATCACTTATATTTGACATGACTTACTAACATTTTCAAAAGCATGCAATAGTGTAGACGATTGCTGAATGTGTTTATCCTTAAAAAAAGACCTCCAAACTAAAAAACAAAAAAGATCATTTTACATTTCTGACATCATCTGTCAGCACCGCCCAAAATGCATATGACCAAGAAGGATTCATATGGTCATTTCCTCATCTGCCGCCTTTATGGTTAAGGTTTGGTAAGGTGTAGGCACAAAAACTGCTTGGTTAAGGTTAGGCAAAGACGGTGGTCATGATTAGAGAAGCCACTGTTGACTGAAAGAGGAAACAAACAGTGGTCTCCTGTATCAAAGTCACACACTTTGTGTTGACACAAAGTAACAGATAAAGACAGATCTCCCCAAAGTGATCTGAATTAATTACAAATATAAAATACATGTAGGCATACTGTTGATCAGTGTCAAAAAAAGACACGTTACATTTACTTTGATTCAACCTTCTAAGAGGGCTAATACCTTTAATAGGCACTGCAATTGTTGTTCAGTTTCTATTTAAAGGTTTTAGTTTATTGATTAGATGTATTTTTACATACTTCTTTGAGTGTTTTTATGCCATTTGTTAAAGGATTGATATTGTTTATTTTTGTCAGATTGACCTTATCGTTGCATGGTAGGGCAGCCGAACGCACCAACTACTTTGAAAAGTCTTGGCTCATGAAAGAGAGTTGGCCGTTGAACAACGTTACATTGATGAGTTCTTTTCTGTGAAAATCAAACCCAGAAGACACACAGTGAAGAAAAGTGGGCATGGTGAAAAGGAGAATGTTAACTTGACAGCTTCTTGAATTTTTAATGCTGCTGTTAGTCAGCCCACTGAACAATGAGTTGATAAAAATGCATTAACATCTCACCAATAGGAGTATCAATATGAAAAAACCCCACCCCTGGTTTTATCGAAATACAAATTACTTTAAAAAGTGTAGCGTAGCATTCAATAAACACTCTACTCCTATGTAGATACACCATTTAATATTATGGCCAGTAGACCACTTAGTATTGATGATGCAGACTCAGTATTGTTGATCATTAACTGTGATCATTCGGTTGGTCTTATTCTCCAAAGCATGCCATACTGAACATTCTGATGTCAGGTCCTTATTTTGTTTAAATACAGCTCAGGGTGTTTATCTTCCTCCTAGACTGAGGTCAGTGGTGAGCTGGCTGCTGAGTGACCTCTCTGTGCCCATATGGCTGGTAAGATTTACTGCCCTGCTGCTCAGTGTCCCAAGACTAACTGTGGGCTTTGATTGTAAATCCAAGTCCTTCTGACCAACTGTACAAGGCTCTAAACAGTAATAATAGTGTTCACACTACAAGACTTGCATTTGCATGCATTTTACCTCAGAGGCGTAGTGGCCACGGTCAGAATTCCAGGTCATGTGACACCCACTAGCACAAAAATACTTTTTCACATACATAATCTTTACAAAAGAAACAGCTGTTAAATGATGAATACATGTTTTTAGATGTCATTCAAACTCTACTGAAAATAATAGTTCAAATAATAGGGCATCCATTGAGAGAGACATGTAATATGGTTTAAAGCTCTAGATAAATATAGTAAGTGGACCTTGAGTTAGGATTGTTTTGTCAAACTGCAGAATAACCCTTGGTATTATTACAATTTGAGCCATCAGGTCCAATAAGATCAACATATTTTGAGGTGCTGAATCAGTAAATTATTTTGGAACGCAAGAAGTCAGCATGAAGAGTGCTCTGTCAGACAAAAAATCCAGAAAGCTGAAAAACGCTGTGAGCAACTTTCAGTAATTTAAAAGGAAATTCATTAACACCAAGCAGAAAAGTATACTCTATCACTAAACAGTACAACCAAAAACACAATCCTCTGATCACAAAAACAGCCAAGAATGTGTCATTTCTACTCTTCTGTTCTTTGGGACTACACATTTCTTCAAACCCTGATTCTTCCATCTTATTTTTTGGTTTGCACTTACTTTCCCAAAATGAAAACTTTAAACCAAACTGGCCACTATATCTTAATTAAATGAAACTTAGAAACTTGTGCAGTGCTGTCATTAAACATTTTAAATTAACTGAGCACTGCATTCTCTCACACCAAAATGCAGTATTTATTATGTATTTGTTTTATAGCTCTTAATGTTTATTATAAATTCAGGACCTCCTTTTCAAAGTAGATCCATAGTAAATGTACAACATGATTTCCTGCAGGATTCTGGACCTTCTTTTTATGTCCTGGAGAGTCTTCAGCTGTGGATTTGAGCTTTATAAAATGGTGTTCTGTTCACTTTGTCATTAAAAGAATTGTCTGTGTCACATATGAGGTTTGGGCCACTTATATCTGCAGTGAAGGTAGCATAAGGGCTTATTACAGCCAGTAAATGTAGTGTTTCATTTCAGCATATTGATGTCATCAGAACACACATTTTCATGTTTCTCATCTGTACAGTAGTAGCTGCTGGGTCAGCAGATCATTTGAGGGTGACCCTTTTTATCTGACGGCAGGAAGTTGTTGCCAAAAGGTTTGCTGCCTCTGCTTATCTTAATCCCAAATAAATCACATACTTTTGTTCAGGTTTTAAAATGATATTGCTACATAAATGAAAATCCAACAAAGTAAAATCGGCTGCATTTCCATAAATTTCCCTAATGGAGTAATCCCTCTCAGACAGAGGACAAAATTTGCAGGATATTGTTGCGTTTCTGCCTTTCATCCCAAGCTCCCTGATTTTCATATAAAAGTCTTTTTTGAAAGGCTCTCAGTGACTTGGCAGTCAATACAATGCTAGTCAAGAGCAACGCTGACTAAGGATATTCATTTATGGCTTGATTTTAGAGCAGCACTTCGAAAACAATAAAATATTCATCATCAGAATACAAATAGCCTGGCTGGAGAAGAAGCTGCTTAATTGTACTGTACATAGGATGCTCCGGCGTGTCAACTGCTGCAGCAATCTTTGTGTTCTCTCTCATTTTATTTTATAAACTGCTAAATGTCTCCCCATCCTTCTTACAGGCACTTTTATGCTCACAAGTGATTTACTGGGGCGGGGGGTTACCAAAATCATTACAAATCATCCTCTGGGGACTATGAATTCATATTCATTCATCTTTCTCTGGTTCAGAGAAAGATGAATGAAATGTTTCCAATGTTGGATTGGAAACTGACCAACATCTCCATCCAAGGATCAGACTGAAATGTTTGTGCTTGGGGAGCATTTCCACCAAAACTGAGCATGGCCTGAAATCTCCTTGAAATCTCAACACGCAACTGTGAAAAGACTGACACTAATCAAAAATATTTGAAAATCCACACTGCATCTTGTGTAATAAGAATCTAAGAGGTAAAATCTGCATGGTTCTGAAAAATGCACTATGAGTAAAAAAAAGCAAAAAGTCCTCCAACCTAAACAACAGAATATGCTTGATTTAAAATGACTTCAGACTTAACCTTACCTGTGATTGGGTTTTATGAGATTTTACCATCAGGTCAACAATCAAAATTGTGCTGAGAACAAGGGGCATCATATGAAAAGAAAATACCTATTGTGATAACTACACTGAAAAAGACACGTGATGAATATCATGAGCTGGACTAGTATAGGGTGAGTCAGTTGAAGTAAAGTTGTAGGAGAGGAACTGAACGGAATCCAAGGACAGTTAAAGTTAAAAAGGTAAATGTGGCCTACAGTAGATTTAGTAGCTGTCAATAAAAACTCAAGGACTTAAATAAGTTTGAATGAAGTGAATATATTTTCAATGAAACTAAGCTTTAAACCAGAATTTTTTTCTATAGGTAACTATATGTATATTGAATTTTGAGGTCTTCACTCATCATTTGACATTGGGCTTGATACCTAACTACACAGCATAAAGTCACTTACTGGATGTGCATATTTTTACTCAAGAAATGTCTTGGCAGAGCCCTGACTTTTCAAAGAGGACAGAATTGGCTGCCGTTAATAAATAAACCAAAGCATTTTATTGTTTATTGTATTTTATTCTATTCTATATAAATATGGGTTTATATTACTGGAAAAGGTTCAATAATTGTTGTCATTACCTGCAATCATCATTATACCTCAGTTTAGTTTTAGATGTTATATATTAAGATGAGATTCATTTTTCATCTGCTCACTGCTAGAGCAACACAAAGAAGACTGGATACCAATGTGATGATATTCGAATTCTAAATTTTTAACATTGTTTCTTCAAAATGAATTTGTGTGTTACAGAATTGTGATCTAACAGGTTTTCGCAGATCTAACAGCTAACATATCAATTTACATATCCATTTAAGAAACTTATAGGATAGTGTTTAAACATGATACATGGTCCATCTATAGACAAAATTCATATGCAAACTAGTTTATGTCACTGTGTTAATCTTCTGGTCTTTTTTCTGTGCTTCTTTTGAGATGAAACAACCCTGCTGGAGCTATTTGTTTCACCTCTCTGTGTATATAGAACCTTTCATATACAGAGTATACATAATACAGTACAGAGTAAGCAGATAACCCCAACCTCTGGTATGCTGTTAGCTTTTTCTAAAATTGACCGGAACATCACATTTCAACTTTCAACTCTTAACTGAACAATTCGCATTATTACTGCGACACAGTACGTGGCGTTGCATTGTTTACATTAATGAACTAAAGGTTATATCCATTTCTTTTTTGGTATTTTCTATTGTGTATAATTCTGTTATCAGTTATTACCAGTGGATGTATTCTCTAGTACTAAGTTTAATAAGTGATCTTTATCAAGTTTCCCCCTCTTCTGTATGAGATGATGGCAGCATCTGTAAGTATATAGTTATAAACTGTATTAACTTAATCATAAATCATAAACTTTTGATTCCTGTAATAGTTGTTTGTTGAAAAATGTCCTTTTGGCTTAAACCAGACTTTTCTTTAGTATTTAAGCACTGACATGTCCATGCAATTGTGTGCACTCAAATGTGTTGATCCTAGTTTTATCTACTAATCAATTTATTACTTATTCAAATACTGAAAACGTAACAGGAAACCATGATGAGAATATGTCACAGCACCAGTCAACAGTCTGATGAAACATTAGCCTGCGATGAGCAGAAGGGAACACGGTTATAAAAAGCGGGAGGATCTGATTATGTATTCTCTGGGGATGCTGGAAGTGGGGGGGTCCTGGTTAACTAGATTGGGGTAGAACTGGGGAGGGAGGGGGGAGCAGTCCAGCTGGAAACGAAACAGATATGTGCCCACAAAATAACAGGTACCCCCCCCCTCCCCAACCTCAGCTGGTGCCACCATGAACCCTGAACCCTGACTTGACCTTGTCTATAAAGGCCGCTCTCTCTGTCTCTGCCTAGGTCTCTCGCCCTTCCCCCTTTGTTTTCCTCCCGCTGTCACTCAGCTTCCCCTCAGTGAGTCTTCCTCAAGGAGCCAAACAGCACTTCAGGGCAGCAGAGAGACAGAAAAGAGAGGAGGGGAGGTACAAATGTTACTGTACTTGGTGTGGCGGAAACGATTTGAAAATGAATAATGCTTTAGAGTCCCTTGAGGCACTTATGTCTTTCTCACTTTCCCTCTCTCTCTCGCTCTCTCTCTATTTGTGAGGGAGGTGTGGGGTGAGGCTGAATTAGCATAAAGGAACAAGCACAACAACAGCAGACTCTGAAAGAGCTAACCGGTGGGTGGATTAAGTATGTCATTGAATGGGATTCTGTTGTAAATGATGGGGTGGGGTGGGACCTCATCCCCATCTGGTCTTTTTAAAGAATACCTTGTGGTAATTACCCCCCAGACAGCATTGTGGAGCACCCGGGCCGTCCGGCCAGGTGCCTGCAAGCCCCGCTGCGTCCGGCCATTCACTGGCACTGCACGCTGCCCTGCAGAAAATGGACCCAAGGTCACCACCTGATTTTTTAGACTCCCACTTTACAGGGTTTTAAATAAATACAATCCCATTGCAGCCTAGCCTAATCCCAACATCACCAGAACCAATATAAAGAATGGAACTTGTGAGGGAAGGTTTTGAGATCCTTTTCTGTAAGCAAATATGTTCATACTGGTCTGAAACAAACTCTTCTCCAAAATCTCAGTGCATTGTTGTAACTGTTGTAACTGTTGCAACAGTGTTTATTCAGGGATTGACAATAAATCCGGGGTCTCTTCCCTCTTAGCTCCCTGGAGAGCTCCTCTCTGTTAGCTGAGTTTGTTTGGCTGCCCTCCTTCAGAAAGGAAAGTATCTGCTCACCACTCTTGACCCTCTTAAGGGAGACGACAAGTCCAGAGAAAGGCTCTGATAAAACTCCTGAGGGGGTTCCTCTGGTTCTTTATTTTTTCTTTTATTTCTGGAACTGCTGCTTATGGACATGACAAGGAATTGATTTTATCTCATGGTATTACTGGGGACAGGACTCCTTTCTTCCCAACTGAACACATCTGTCTTTTTAAACATTTTTTACTGGTTTAATATGGGAATCCCTTACCGTTCCTGCTTAAATTGTACTTGTATAGTTAGAGCGTGGATCTCTAAAGTGAGTGAAAGTACAACATTAACCAAATTTTAATCAAAAAAGCCCAAGCTGAACCAAAACAAAGTAGGGGTAGGCAACTGTATATATAATATATAATTAAAATCTTAATTTAAATGATTTGTTAAAATAACCACCAAAGGGCCACCACTTATTTTTAAAGAATAAAATCTGAAAATGTGTGGATTTTGTATAGAATATGTACAAACAGGGCTGGGTATCAAACTTCAGTACTCAGTTGGTATCAGCTGAAGTGTATCCATAACAGAGAACATCAAAAACTGAAAGCTGGCATTGAATATCTGGTCAAAGTCATAATCTTGTCTACCTATTCTTTGAACAAATACTATAGTTCCTGATTTAAATAACACATTTGCTACTTTTATTCTATTTAATTGAGGCAACATTCTTGTGCAACAGTTGGCAACTTTGGCTGATTTTTTCAATGAATCAAATATGTTTAGATTTCAAAAATGTATTAGTTTGGTATTTGTACCAAAACTCAGGTATCATATCGACAATGAAATTGAAAAATGATACCCAACCCTTTGTAGAGTACACACCATGTGCATGGAAAGTATTCACATACTTGGGAGTCATTGGTTATTTTTGAATACAACAAAATCACATGTTGTAGAGAAGTATGGTGCTACACTATATTAGAAAAGCCCTTGTTGGTTGAAATTGTCATTTGTTTGAAGAGTACCTTAATCAGTGACTACAGTGGTTTTGGTCCACAGCCTCCCAGTGGTGAGCAGAGTGCCGTTCACTCAGGCCCAGTTTGTGATTAACAGTGCTCCCAGTAAACAATAGGTGCTTGACCTTTGCCACTGATATAGAAGATCCCTGGGCACTCATCAGCTTTTCAGCTTTATTCATGAAGCAAATACGAACAAACATAGAGCAGCCGAGGGCCTTAACTGTGCTACACAAGGTTATAAGATTCATCTACATAGCACGGTGGGGCCAAGGTGCATTGGTGCACTTATCCAAGGACTTATTCAAAATGTCTGCTGGAGAGTTGAATCTGCACCTAGTTAAATCTAATGCAGTCTAATACAACAGTCCAGCAATAAATCTTACCTTCATGAAGGTTCTAATATTCAGTTTGTGTTTAAACTGTTTCAGAGGGGTCATGATTCAGCTCATTTTGGAGGATGTAGTTTGTGGTGCCATTTAAATGTATTGCATTATACAGAGAGGTGTTTCTGTTATTTAGCCTATCCTCATTGACATAAATGGGATGGACAAAATAATAGAAATACCTGTCTGCCTGTATAATAAATAGGGTAGGGAGCTTGTAGAGCTCTCGCTGCTCCTTCTGGTTGAAACGAGTCAGTTATGGTAGTTTGGGTATCTGATTAGGATGCCTCCTTGATGGCTCTCTTGGGAGGTTTTCCTGGCACATCCAACTAAACCTAAATCACGATGGAGGAATTATATATACATTTTGGACTGAAAACATCTTGGGCTGGAGAGAAGGACCTCTGGGCTACCTTCTTTAGCCTGCTGCAACCATGACCCAGCAGAAAATGGACAGATGGATGGATGGATGGATGGATGAGCGTTATTGTGCAGGTTTACAAAGGCAGTAATGGCAGCTTGTTTACTTAAGTCTAATACTGACATGAACAGCATGGCTGTCTACAAACAGACAGTGATCGGTCTATAGGCGGCCTACTGTGATAAGCAGCAACACTATTGATTCTTTATCAGAACAGACAAGTTCACAGAGGCCGGCTGCTCAGACGGAAAGGTGTAATTTATCTGTTGTGACAAAGTACAGCCACTAAACACTGTCAATGTTCTGCTGCTTGTCTTCACAAATATCTGACCCAGTGGCATTCACCATGTGCTCATCGGCCAAGTGCAACAGTGCATACGTACAGTACATACCTTTGTGCTAGAATCCCCTTTATAACCTACATGCTTTGCCTGTTAAAGGTCACCCTGTATAATAGTAAAAAACAATAGACAACTGTTATTTGTTAATTTTAATTTAATTACACGTGTGCTTCTTCAAAACAGCCATAATTCAGCTTTTTAATTTCATTGTCAAACCATTATTTAGCTTTTTATTTTAAGCCCAGTGAAACAATGTGTAGGAAAATTGTGTAGAAAGTAGTATTAAAAAACAAAAACAAATGAGAGTTTTATGTCCAATTCAAAAAAGATGAATTGTATGTGACATCACATAAGGGAGAGCGGCCAAGCCAGGTCAAGTTTAACATTATAAATATGGATCCCAATGCTAGTTTTGACATTGAAGAGGTTGTAAATGTATACTCATATGCATATGATGGACCTTATAATTATGAGCCTGCTAGGCATCCAATAGACCAGAACACACAAGGATTAGAAGAAACAACCATCGGCGAGAAATCTAGTTGTGGTGTGAGGAGAACTAGTGGAGAACTGGGCATGTGTCTTGGTGACCGGCGTTAGCTAACGCTGTGTTCACATCACAACATTATAAAGTTTGCTATCATATATTAGGCTTTAGCAAAACAAATATAGGTCATCTAATACTGGCAGGAGTGTTGATACTGTCCCATAACAGAAACAAATGCACACTAATATCATACACGGTATGTTGTATCTCGTCCCAGCCACTCCTTGTTTCGTGCTTCTCCTACCAGACATGGATGTGCACAGCAGAGAAATGCCGGAGTGCTGTGTTCACAGATGTCTTGAACATGGTTCACCATGCATTGCAACTTGGCCTCCATCACATCTGAATCTCTATTAGGAGTGGAAGCTGTCCAGTCCAGTACAGGTGGTTAATAATAGCTGGCCTCCACAGCCTCAGGTCCTCACACTCTCTCTCCTTTGAAGCAGCATCCAAAGTTTTCCCTAGACCTGTTTCAGAACAGAAACATGTTTAAAAAGAAAATGTAATTAAAACATTTCCTTTTCAATATTTGAAACTTGCCAGGGTCATTCCTTTGTATAAGAAACTGAGCAAATTGGAAGAGGGAAATTATCAACCAGTTTCCATTTTGGAAGTCTTGGAGAAAATAATACATGTGCAAATAAACAGATACATTTGCAAAACTGATTTGTTGTACGAAATGCAATCTAAAGAGTCACTCAACAGATACATGTTTATTATTTCTACCTAATTATATAAGGAAAGGGATTGGACAAATTCTGTGGCATGGTACTTTTAGAGCTCCAGAAAGCCCTTCACACTGTTGACCATCAGATTCTGCTCACTAAACTAAAAGCTTTGGGTTTCAATAGCTTGACTTGTGAATGGATTCAGTCATATTTGACTGATGGGTGTCAAAGAGTTGAGATTAACAACACTTTATCAGAGGCTAGAGAAATCAACTGTGGTGTGCAAATGTAATCTTTTTCTCTATGCAGACGACTCAGCTTTACTGATTTCCCACAAGGACAAGAACATTGTTGAGAACCAGTTAAGTGATGAAGTGAAAAACATCAGTAACTGGCTGTCTGAAAATAAATTGTCTTTGCACCTTGGGAAAAGTGAATCTATACTATTTGGTTCAACAATAAGATTGAGTAGGTCCTCGGAGCTCAGTATTACAGTGGGAGACACTCTGATTGCTGCCAAAATGTGTTAAATACCTGGGCTGTGAGTTGGACAGATCCCTGAGTGGAAAAATTATTAGACAAAGAGTTATTACCAAGGTGAACCAGAAAATCTCATTTCTGGCACGTAATGCCCCGTTTTTGGATAAGGAAATCCTGAAAATGGTAACCTCACTTTTAATACAGCCTCACTTTGACTACATGGTACAGTAGCACCACCAAGGGGATTAAAAAAGCTTCAAACAGTTCAAAATAAACTAGTCAGGGTGGTACTGAAACTTAGCCCCATGTCTCACGTTGACTATTTCCAATTCCAGGAATTAAAATGGTTCACAGTAGAAAATAGGGTAAAGCAGCTGAAATTGAGACACATAAGATCTTGCAAGATAAAAGGCCAAGGTATTTTAAGAATTAAGAATAAAAAAACTAAAACTTTGAATGGTATAGGTAGGCAGTCGAAAAGGAATCTGATAATGAATATAAAAATTCATAATTGAATCATGGATAAACCAGTGCGTTTTGACTCTGAGAGTCTTCATCAGGGTAAGAGAATGAACCTGAATATCCCTGGAGACCTAGACTTCCTAACCTTGGTAGCACTGTCGGTATTTCACATTTTAAATTTATTCCCCCCAATTTTAACTTGTTAAATTATTATTCCCACATTCCCCCATACCGGCCCAAAAGAAAGGTTTGAGGTTGCACTGTGAGCCACCCAGTGAAGCACAGGTGGTGGTTGAGGAGCCAGTGGAAAGGGGGGTGGGGATACTATCAGTGACAACAATGTACTTATTTCACAGTCTCATAAAACATTTTCAACAAATTTGAGTAAGCAGCAGACCACAACACTTTGGTTAGACTTCACACTCAAATGAAGCACTCACTGTGGAGAGGTGCATCACACTTCTCACATGCATATAAATGGTAAATGGACTAGCGCTTTTCAACCTTTCCCAAAAGGCTTTTACAGATTAGTCTCATTCACACACAATGGCGACGGAGCTGCCATGCAAGCAGCCATCGGGAGAAACTTAGGGTTCAGTGTCTTGCCCAACGAGACTTCGACAAGTGGACAGGGGGGGATCGAACCGCCAACCCTGGGATTTAACGGACAAACCGCTCTACCTCCTGAGCCACTGCGCGTGTCACATCATCTGCATCTGTGGAAACGGTTCCCTGTATTCAAAGGCCAGTGAGATTGTCCATCACCATCATTTTCCATCACCAGAATCCTGAGTGACAGTTGTTGCAATCTAAGATCTTCTGCCATGGCCAAGAGGTGGTTTTCCATATCTTTTTAGGAGACCCAGGGACATGCTGAAAGGCCAGGAGGTCATATTCACTACCAACAACATCTCTGAAGAACAACCAGCTATTCACCACTGCACTGTGAAGGGACCAAGAAAAGACTGACCACCACCACTTGACATTACTGTAGCCCTGTATCTTGACACCTGAAGATCATGCAGATCCATGCTCCCCATGTTTTGGTTGTATGTGAGTTTAGACATGGGCTGTGGAACTTTATCATACCCTTTTTTCTCTTTGTTTCGCCTGTTTACAGGCACCTCAGAATACTTCTCAGCAGCAGTGGTTGCCACGGTTTCAACATTGTTATCCTTCCTCCGTACCAGTACTTTTTCCCCCTGTAAGGACCTCAGACCTTCCGCGAGCCATTTTTGGGAAATTCTTCACATCTGTGAAAGGGACATCATGCAGCCAGCACTCTCTCAGAGTGCCAAGACATCCATAATCTCGTTTTGTCATTTCATTAAGGAGGCCAAGTGAGGTGAAAATGTTGTCATGTACAAAGTTACACACTGGAAGAACTTCCACTTGTTCGACTAGACTACACTTGGGCCCTGTTCTAGGCCAGTTTCAGGGAGATGTGTGTGCACTCCGCAATAGGGCTCCATATGATACATGCACCCTGCAGGTGATGCAAGACTCCACAATTATATACCCAAACTGGACTGGTTTGCCCCTGATGAATTGCTTGCAACCAGGCCTGCCATAATAAGGCATTTTGTCTTTCATCAAACAATAACCATATTGGGTATGGCATCATTTTGTAAAACTCATTCAGTGCACTGAAGATGGGCCATACTTTGTAGAAAGGGTTGTTTGTGGTCTTTGAGTTATCCACCAGATGGACTGAGGCCATCCAAAGCGATTTCTTCTCATTTGCATTTGAGATGGCTTCATTGTAGACATCAGGGTCATATGGCAAAGAACTGTAGCCAGATGTAAGAAGAAGACTGCAAGTTTAGTTTGCTTTATGCACTCTGCTGCAGTTGGGCCATAGGTCACAAAATCTGGAATCTTGAATAAGGCCGGCCATTTTGATCTTCTGAAAGACATTTTCCTCAGGGCATCTCCTTATTCGGCTGGTCGCTGTGGGAGAATCGCCAAAATACGGCAGTGGTGGTGAGTTTGCTTCAACACCGACTGCTGCAAGAGTGGGATGTGGGGGGGTGGGGCACACCAATTGGTTCTTATGAACATCGGCCTCATCCTCCAGATAGTTCACCTCTGCATCGCCATTCAGTAGTCTACCTGGCAAATGGCCCGTTTCACCCTGGTACTCGCTATCTAAGCCATCAGTATCACAATCACTTTCAATTGCTTTTTTTCAAGTGTAGGAATGACGTGATGCTGCACACAGTACTTGGGGGGTAACGTACATCTAGGAGGTCCAACACATCTGATAGTAACAAAACAAGGTTGGATTAACAGCTAAAACCTGTGTTTTCAATTGAAACACTGTATTAATATACTATCGGTCACAATTGTGACAAATTTACACCTCTTATGAGCAAAATATATATGCAGCAGTATAATTCTCAAAATATATTAGTAGTAGACTTTTTAGAGTAGACCTTTCACATTAGTCACATGACACTGATACATTTTAATCAAGACAATCTATTTTTGCATTTAAAAGTTGAATTTCTTGCCCAAAGCCAACAACAAACCCTTTAGAGCTTCCAGAAATAAACATGCAGTCACAACTGTGACTGGTAGGATTAAACAGATCTAAGATTTACATCCAGTGCCAATGCAGGAAGTGTGCCTTTCATACAGGAGACAGTTAATGTTTACTTTTTTCCCTAACCTTAACCATACCGTAGATGCCATGCAAAGATATTGTAGAATTTAAAAAACAACAAAAAATAACCGTTTTCATCGAACAATTAAAAAACATTGTCAGTGAAAACATAATCCAGAGTTTGAAGAATCATCCAATATCAGTATAGTGATAGGTTTGGAAATACCACTGACCATATAACTGGATGCTAAGGCAGTACATCATTCTCTTCAGAATTATCAAGCAATAACAATATGCAAGATGTAGGATAAGCAATCTTTTTGTTTAATGTAGTGACTGTTTATCAGTCTTGCTGGACTGATTAGTTTAACTAATCGTTCGCAACGTTCATATGCATTTTTAACACAGAGTTGGTTAAAACATTATTTAAAGAAATGCTGTTTTTGATCAAATGTGTTGATCATATGTAACTACCAATAACCTGCCAGTGGCCAGTGATCTGTTTCCATGACCTATGATCTCTCATTAGGAGGAATGGATACAGTATGTGCTCTTGGTAAGGGCGTAGTTTTGGGTCCAAAAGTGGGGAGTATACAATGAAGTGTATATATACTGTATTTACACACTTAATAATTGAAGGTGATTCAGATGAGTGTATCAACATGTTGAACAGCTCCTCTCTTCTCTCATCTGAATTTTAGCAGCTAGACAGTTAAAGGACACTGTTTGAGGCTGAAACAATAGAAGCTGGGGGGCAAAAAAAACATCCCCAGTTGAAATTACACCCTTGGCTCTTGGGGTCCTATCACATGAGTTTTCCAGTGTCTATTCCAGTTGTCTACTTGGACAGAAGGACCTGCTGGAGCTGCAGAGTTGAACATGGTGCTCAGCAGAGGACAGACCAACAGAGTGAGCTAGTCTCTGTAGGGTACTGCTGGTGATTATTGAATATTGACAATTGAGAGACATTCCTCAAGGGACAAAAGAGCTCAACAGCGGGAGGGGAGGATCTTGGTGTCATAAATGTGTCAGGGAGCCCTAAGTATGTGTAATTGGTTCCCCTGAAAGCATCATTAGTTTTGAAAACTTGTTTCAGCACATCAGTTCCACCATGCTCCCTTTACCCAAGGACAGTGCATGTTTTAGTTCATATTAAAAGTCAAAATAACTGTGTTTTTTTTCTCAGCCAGTGTCTAACAATTATGTTCACACTGGTCAATTCTGCAGTGCACAATTGACATCCAATGTCAACATTTAGTGCTAATCCAGGAAACAGTGTTTTTTATATATACATTCTGTCGTATGTTTTTTTTTATGTTTTAATATTAATGTTAATGTTCACCTTTTTAAACTCTGTTTTATTGGTTTTTGAGATGAACTGAGATTGCTTAACTTAAGCATGTTTTAGGTCTCTGTAAATTGAATATTATAGCATATGGAAATAAATGGCATCCACTGTTAACTCAAAACTTAACTCAAAATACACTACAACATGCTTTGGAAAAGGGTAAGCAATAATGTAAACGTGTTTAGTAGCAAATGGGCTAAAACATGCAAATGCAGCCATAAGGTCCTTTAAAACGGGAAAAATATCACTTGCACCTGCATTAAAAACACTGAGAGGAGTCACTTGATTTTGTTCCTACGTGAAATGACAATTTGGACTTTGAACGACAAGCAGAAAATACCAATGTATGATTCCTAATGGATTTCTGATGAATATTTGATATAACCACACAAAAACTAGTTGACATTATGACACCTGTCCCTCTTTTCCTTATATCTTTTTTACCACAAAAACTTTGTGCTGAAACATCACCAGAAACATGTTTTGCTCTCTGCTGCATTGTATCCTCTCACCGTCTTAAATAAAATGCAGAAGACCTTTCCTCTGCACATGATAACCGATGCATGTTGGATGGTTCAGAGTGTTAATTAACACTGAAACATTTTTGCAACAACAGCTGTGGCTTCAGGGACAGAGTGCTATTTACCACGCAGAGTAATATTATGCATGCACTACACTTAAAAATGTACAATTATAGCTTGGTGGTGATGCTGAAAAGGTTGTGTTGGTTACATAGACTCGATGTAATTAATGTTACTTAAAATGGCTGAGAGATACATATCTGCCAAGAAAAACAGTAGTGATAAGCAGAATTTATTACAAAATAATAATAATTTACATCAGGCACAGTTAATTTATGCAGGGTTAGATTTTTCCATAAAAAGTTGGATGAAAATGGATTAGCCCACACAGAAGAGAGGAGAGGGAGCCGGGGATTAATGTGCAAGCAGCAGTGTGATGCTTCATCAGACGCCTGTGTGCTACAGACTTAATACAGCCACATTAACACAGCACAGCAGGAATCACAATCATTTTCAGGTGGAACTAGTACGTTGTCTTTGTTGTTGTTGTTACTGTTTTAGGCTGTAGAGAAAACAATCAGCATTTTATCTGGTAGCTTTCTCTGTGCTCTATAAGAACTTTTTTACAGTTTTTCAGTTCATGCAGTTCATTTCAGTTCACATGTTCATGCAGCGTGTGATCTATTCTTATTTTTGTTGATAAATCAGTAAGAACAATTGTAAATGCTTAACAAACTTGACTGCTGTTAGGTCTCATTAGCATTTTGTTAGTGTTATTTTAATGATCACACATGTGTTTGGTCATTTGGCAAATGTTGACACTAAATAAAAGCAGTGAAAATGTTGATTATTTTACTCATAGAAATAATAATAATAAATAATTATAATAAATCATTTTTATTATTTTAGAAAACAGTGTTTAAAATGATAAGAACGTTTGTAATAGTTATGGGACAAAAATGGAGCTCGATGGCACAGAGGAATAAGGTGTATTGGGCTTTGATACACACACAGTACTACATTCAGTTCACTGCATGATCAGTTCGTTGCAGGATTTCACCTTCTCATGAGATGACAAAAAGAAAAAGAAAATCACCAGAGCCTTAAAGAAACCTAAAATAAAAAAGAATATGTACAGTATAATTTGTAGTTACCTGCTCCTCAAAACATCTCTAATTTCACTTTTCATTTCATTTTGTCTTTTTTTATTTTTTTTATTTGGCAACTCACCAGCCTCAGTCATACATCATGTAACAACTCTTTTACCACAAGCAAGGGTAAAATCTTGATTACACACTGACCGTCAGCCATTTTAACCTTTGATCTCCACCCTGTAGTGGAGGCAGTTTGTAGGAAACACACGCAGGAGCTTGAACCCTGGATAGAAGTCACACATAGTGGCAAGGAAGCAAAGTAAAGGGACAAAAAAGAAAGAGACATGCTGTTCACTGGTCTTTATTGATTTTGGTAGGGTGTTGAAAAGGTCTTTGGTCATGCCCTTACCAAAGGATACTAATTTGCTCGATCAAGTCTGTTGGAATATCGACTGGGAGGAGGCTGAGCGCCTGCCATTGTGTTGGCTTCAGCAGGGAGCTGGTCTGTGAAACAGGATTACTAGAGGTCAGGCAGCCAGTGAAAGGATTTCCATCACTTTCTGGGGGCTAATACAAAGGGGCGGGGCCCGGGAGACGTGATTGAGATGTTGAAGACCAGAGGGGAGGGGAAGCTGCAGCACCACCTCACCCCCACCCACATGCAGATTTGCAGCCTGTTAATCTGTATGTTTCGTGGTTGCAGACACCCGGGTGGCTTTGTTTTCAGCCACAAAAGATATTCAAAGGAAACGGGTTTCCTCTTTTTCTAAGAAATAAATGGCATATACTGATGATTTTAAATGATGGCATATTGTTCTCCATCCATCCATCCAGTCTCCATACCCACTGATCCTGTGGAGGGTCCAAATTAACATTAGGGATCCTAATCATGCACATTGTTCATACATTTTGAGGAATTAATAAAGCAAATCAATATTCATATTTATATATTAACACATATTACATGTATATTTACACTCACATATTACATACATTTCTATCAGGATGACCAAACTCTGACATGGCTAAGAAGGTAGATGAAGTCTCTTCAAAACAATACATCACATAATAATGTACTAACATAGTCACATGAGCCAGTGCCAGGTTTTTGCAAATACTGAAATCTTAAGACCAGACTCCTCCAGTGCAACCTCAGCCCCCTAAGAAATGGTCAAGTAGCCACCAAACTGAAATTTTCTAATTTTCTTCATTCAATTAATTGTTCGATAAATACCATAACGGTCTAAATATTCTTTCAAAGGCTTCTCCACACTCCCGGAGTGCGTGAAGGTAATCCTTGTGAAAAAGAAAAAAACATTGCATTATTATTAAATTGACATTTAACATTTATGTATTATAATCAATAAACAATGCCTTATGAAATAAATAAATAAATATAAATATGTAAAAAATGTGTGAAATGATTTAAAGGAATACTCATTAAACACTTTTAAACACTTGACTGTTGTTCTGTGAGGTCGCTCGGAACTGTAGTCAGCTCAAATTAAATCAGCAACCCAGTGAGAAAACAAGGATTAAAACTGCCGCACAACCCACTTCTCTGCAGTCCAAGACTGTCCTCCCAAAGAAATGACAGCATCAGTCATTTGTTCAAATGCCTAAAAATGAAACGTGTACATATTATTGCTTATTATGTTTGTCACATTCACTGACACTGGTCGAGAAATGTTATCAACTTGTGATCAGTCTTGTCCCACAGGAAACTGTATGATAAACAATACAAAAGGTATCAGAGGGGCGACAGACATGAAACTTGAAACCAGAAAGTTCAGTGAAATCCTCTTTTCAGCTTGGTGTTGTCACTCTTAAACATTATCAACATGTTTTCTTTTCTTTGTGTTTTTTTTTTATTTATTCATCTATATTTGGTGTTTGCCAATACATGATAATACAGTATATAATAAGTGTTTTTGACCATAGAAATTACATGTATAACTGAAGAGTTGAAGTTATAGGTGGAAAATAATTTTGTATGTTTCTCATCCAATCACAATTGCAAATACTGGCCTGGGGACTGTTTAACAAAACAGGTATACTGAGATAAACCGAAACTATACAGTTATTATGTGAATAAATAAATAAATGATTGAGGCTTTGCTGGCTATGAGAACAGGTTGCAACGATGAACCCGTTCATAGAAAAATAATAAATAGATCCCTAAATAAAAAATTGTTGTTGGTTGCAGCCTGTTACTTTATTGCTCAACCCTTCTGCTTGTTGTGTCCCCTCATGACAGTCGTCTCGTGCTTGTCATACCACTGTACAAACATCTCCATTGTAAGGCAGCTTTGGGGCACTGATAACCTCCAAACCACATGAAACCCTAGCCTGGCATCTGAAGAGACCACAGACCATCACAGACATGACCCCTTTGTGGAAACAAGCCTTTTTCTCCATTGAGCAAACAGCCAATTAGCTATTATGGAGGCTGACTGCGAGGATGTGTGTGTGTCTGCTTTTTGTGGATGAGGTTGCAGCCTCTTACCTCTATAGGTGGGACATCTGCTGAGGGTTTGTGTCCCTGGATAAGTACCAGTCGAACACGAGCCCAGCACCTTTTCAACCTGATCACATAGGTATTTAGCTCTCGGCCCTGGCCAGTGTTTCTGTTTGTTTTATTTTCAGAGCAGGTGTTTTATAATCATTAGCGACTCCATTACGACCCCAGCTCTAAGTAGAAGACAAACAGTGGCCGTGCATCTATTCTCAATGGAACCATCTGGTGGCAAGGAGGAAAAATGGCTGTGTTTGGCGCCAGTGTTTGCCAATGGTCACATAATTGTGTTTCAGAGGAGAGGAGGTAGATAGCAGACACACTGAGCTGAAGTGCTGTGGGTTTTATAGAATGTTTCCAATGTCTTTGTCTGCTCAGCCAACATCCTGGTGTTTGTATTCATCTGTTTACACTACGGCCTTCCTTCACTAAATGTCTTTTTTATTTTCCAAGAATTTTTTTTTTTCTTTTTTCGTGGACAATAAATTTCACATTCACAGATCACACAGATTCCCCCCAGTGTTTGCAGCTACCTTTGCTTCCTTCATCATAGTGAACATGAGGCTGCTTCCAGTTTCTTTAAAGCCACAGCCCATAGGACAAAAGAAACCCCACAACCAAAACTCAAGCTTCTGCAAAGCTGCTATTTGTCGAGTCATATTATTTCAAGTCATAAATGTTTGAAATCTATGTATGTATGCATGTATATTATGTAGCCATGTGTGCATACGTTTGAGTGCACATTGATATTATAAGTAGTTTTAGCCCAAACTAACACTAGACACCAACTAAATCCAGGTCAATGTTTTTTGATGTTCTCAATATGATCACATGACAAATGAAAAAAAAAAGTTTCTTCCTTTCATCTGTAAATATATACAGTGTCTGTAATATACGGTCAAAAAAATAACACTGGACAAATGCAGAAAAACATATAGCCACAGGAAATAAATATTATATGAGAATATATATTTATATTTATTAGGGAAATATGGTGGTTTAAGAGCAGTTTATGTGGCATAAGGTTATTATTTTGCTGTTACTGATGATACCAATATTTGTTATACGGACTATTTGTGAATTTAATGAAAAAACATGCATATATACACAAAATACATAATAGGACTCACTGTTTCCCCATCTAAGTTTTTTTGTTTGCAGTGTGGAGAGAGCTCAGAGACACATTGCTGCATTTAAATGAATAATATATTGTATAGAAAAATGTAACCGTGCAGTAACTGTACATTGCAGAAAATGTCATCGTTTGTAAAAATGTTGGTTTCTGGTCAAAGTAGTCAGCGGAGGTAGGGGGTGCTGGGTTTGGACTCATAAACTCAGTATTTGTAAAATCCTGGGCTGTTTGTGATTGTCCTTTTATTTGTGTGTTATGTTTAGTCCTGTTGCTTCTCAGATGGAGTGTGTTGTTTGTGTTTGCAGCACCAGTTTGTGTACACCTTCCACGGCCTCTCAGGGTTCTGCTTGTTTGTGGAAAAAGCTGTCAATGGTGATAATTATTCCAAACAAAATGCTGCACCCACTACACATAATTATGCCACTGATGCTAATTACTGTGTTAGTTATTAACGACTCATTAAACAATTACAGTCACCGTCAATGATATGCTAATGAATTTCACATGAAACGTGTAAAAGTAACTATCCAGCAAGGTGATGGATGAAGGGACAGCACACTAAGAGGAACAGCCACTCTGTCTCATTCAGCAGGCCTGGATCTTATCAAGCTGCCCCACATTTTTTTCAGCTTTTGCAGTTGCTATAATTAGCATTATTAATAAACTGGCTTTTATTATTACGTATTCCAATATTCAGGTACAGGTGATAGAGCTGGGCTTAGCTAAAAAAATAAAATAAAATAAAAAAGTGGTGTCCTTGGTTTGAAGTACAGTATGAATTATACTGAGTTTAAAAAAACTATCATTGTCAAATGTAATAATAAATATCACATATTACAAGTAACTGTTGACAGGGATATCACTGGGTAACACTGTCTCCTAAAAACTATGTTTACTTCTAATTTACAACAGAAAATACATTAATAAAGAAACATATACATAGACATTTTTTGACATAATAAAGAATGATTTTTTTATGTTTGACATATCCCTAAATCGTTCACTGTCAACATGTTGATTCATTTTCCTGTTATGTCCGCTTCAGGTAACTAAAGCATGATCAACATTTTACAGTTCCGTTTAGGCAACTTCAAGGACTTAGTTAAGGTTTGGGAAACAAGGTAGTCTTGGTTTAAGATTGACAAAGTCAGACATGTGCATGAGCAACCTTCAGGCACTCGCGCGTAGAGGAGCAGAAGATGGGATATTTTTACTTTTTTAATCATTCTAATTTAGTTTTTTGTTTTTTTTTAACCCTGAACTTTCCCTAACCTAACGTGTTTCAGTAGCTTAAACCAATGTGGGACTCAGTACCCAAATCATGGTCTCGCTTATCCTTTTAGAAGACAGGATTGGGCAGGGCCATATGTATAATTTGGTCATTACACTGTAAACTGTGTTTCTCAACTGTGGAATCAGGACTGCAAGATAAGCTGGTGGAACTGCAGGAGATGCTGCGTGATACCTTGATTGATATTTGCTCAATGTAATATTTAATCATCCACACACAGCAATATTTGTTTTTCTTAATTCCTTATTTAAATGAGTATTGCACAGATCTGAGTTTGTGGATGCTTTCCTACTTTTGTGTAGAAAAAAGAATGGCATCAGTCATTGTAGGAATATTATATAGAAATAGATGTCAGAGACACGTTTGGCTGCAGCTGCAATGGTCTGTTACAGCTGATGGTGTCATTTGCTGATGTTTTCTGTGAGCAGCCAGCAGTGAGGTACGTTGAGATCGTGAGAGAAACATTTCCTGATCTTAAGAAAACAAAGCAGTTACGTCTCGATGGATACACAATATAGAGACACTTTGAACATGACTTTTCTGTGCTCTGATGAGCAGGCCAGTGTTTTCCTGCTCACACCAAGGTGTGGCTCAATTCTTCACTGAGCTGTGGCAGATAATGCATGTCTTTGCATTGTGTGTGTGTGTGTGTGTGTGTGTGTGTGTGTGTGTGTGTGTGTGTGTGTGTGAGTGAGAAAGAGAGAGGGTGCAGTGGTGGTTTATATGCAGCATGAACTATTTCATCTAATGGCAAAATATCCCTCTATTTCAAGTTCTTGGAGTGAGGACCTTGGACAAATTGATGTATGTCTCTTCCTCCTCCTTCTGGATCTCTCTTCTTTTTTCTCCAGCAGCATTATGGGTGGTTATAAAATATTAATATGAGAGTGCATTTAGCGGAGAGCAGCTCGTATGGGTATTCTCTCATGACTCCCTATTCAGGTCACTGGGGAGTGCCTGCCTGTTTCTCTCCCTGCCTGATTGACTCTAAATGCAACATTAAAGATCCTCTTTCCTTTTGGATGCTGCAGGCATGATGCTGTCTTATACATACTGTCTAATAATAAATATATAGACAAACGCATGCACCAAATCAAAAGCAGAATCACTGTGTTGTCCAAGGTATCTGCCTAGATCTCAGTAGAGCAGCTCCTGAAAACACTGGATTGGAATAGACTGGGTGTCACATCTAGTTACAACATAAGATAGACAGCACCGCCCTCAGAGACAAACACACACAACCACATACAAGCATGCAAGTGCACATACAAAGAAACACACACACTCTAGTATACAAATGACCCTTGAAACAAACACAAAAGAGCATAAAGCAAACACAAATAACGCACACACAAAAACACAAACACTACTGTCTGTGTCATTAGACATGGACCTCTGTGCATCACATTCATTGTAAACATTATTATCACAATATTTATGATAAACTAAAAGTGACAATTAGATGCACAAGCTCACTTTATTGCCCCTCTGGAAGCAAGCATAGCTGTAGAGCATGCCTTCAGGCTACGTGCTTTTCCCCTGGAATTGTGTTGTTATCTTTTAAATTTTTTTTCCATACTGAATGGAGAGGTGAAGCAAAATGGTAAAGCTGGAATTATGCTTCTCCAGGCTGCACATAGGCGAATGTGCACAGGGGTTGCATGGACATATTCTTTCTTTTACAGTTGTATGAAGTCAGGCTGGGTTCTACGAGGGTGAAAAAGCATGCATTTCACCCTCAGTTTAATATTTTGCACTCAGTTAAAATTTGAATAATAATATAATAATTAAATGGTAATAATGCCATAAAAAACAGTTGTAATGAAACGTACGCTATTTGCCAAACAGTAATAAATAATGCATTAGTTGTATGTGCATCACTGTCATAATAGCCCTACATCATGGCAGGCATGCTTACTTTTTGTTATTATAGGCAGTTCTGGCTCATAAAGCAAACTGTTGCTAAAAAGGAACAACACACTGTTTTGTTGTCACAGTTTAGTTTCTAAATGAAATTTTTAAAAATCCTCTGTTTCATGTACCCTAATGTGCCATCAATGTGCTGGCTTTTTCCTTAGCGGAGGTTAGCTAGCAAAAAAGCCCAGTGGACCACGCTTGGGACCTGTAACACCCACACTGTTTTTCATTGCTGTTGCTGGCCCGCACTGTAGCTACTAGTGCATCACCACTTATTTCAGTCACTTTGTTCTGGAACTGGGTCTGTATGAAGTACATTTACATTTGTTTTCGTTTCCCGTCCAGACCCCACTCCCGACAGGAGTTGAATCAACCAGTCAGCTTGCTTGACGCACACAATGCGTTGTTGTGATTTGGGAGGTGTGCACAGTTGCTACAGTTACCCATAATACCCTTTTCTGTGCAGATGTTTACATGTATCTTTGAAGAAGCATCATTTCAGTGTAATTACTATTACATGTTTTTAACCTGTATTTATCCAGGAAGTTTCACTGAGAGCATTTTTCCCTAGAAACACCATATACTAGTATCTTTGAGCTCTTAGCCTGTAGTAAAGGTCTTGGTCCACTTGGTTCCTTGTATCTGAGGCCAAACCTGGGACCCGAGTCAATCTCACTCTGTTTGGGTGTGTTCAGTTTTTTGGGGGTTTTTGTGTCATGTTTGGATAGGTTTTCCAAAATTAAGGATCTGTGAGTATGCTTAAAAGAAAATTGTTTGTACGAACTGTTGTCCAACCACATTTGAACGCAAAAGTATTACTACCTTGTTCGGCACGGACACACTCAAAGGCGTACAAAAAGCCTACCATCATAGAGAGGGGCAAGACGCGATAATCCTTCGAATGTGGTTAAAGTCTTTCCTCAAAGGTATTCAAGGTGTTGCAATTGATTGTAAACAAAAAAAGTGATGGAAGTAGTTTGTGAGTTCATTTGTTTGTGTTTGGTTTTATCCCATCTTGTTTATTGCCCAGCAGTATGGTCAATTGCTTCTGCAGGTAATCTGAAGGAAATACAAATAGTGGGAAATAGAGCAGCTGGTTGGTTGGGGAGGCTGTGGCTCAGGAGGTAGAGCGGGTCGTCCACTGATGACCGGGTTGACTGGTCACTGACTCTGAACCCCGAATTGCTCCCGATGGTCCAGCTAGCACCATGCATGGTAGCTGCCATTGGTGTGTGAGTGTGTTAGTGTGTGTGTGTGTGTGTGTGTGTGTGTGTGTGTGGGTGAATGAGAGGCAAAATTGTAAAGTGCTTTGGAAAGCACTATAAAAATGCAGCCATTTTGGTTTTTCACTGTGGATTACTATCTAATGCTGTTGCCATGCATGTAAATCCCTCCTGGCAGGACATTAAAAGCAGATTACTGTATTCATTATTAGTTTTTATTAGAAATATCATAATAACAAAGATGTTGTAGCAGGGCGTTTTATATTGCTTTATAACTCAATTAGTGTACAGTCATATATCAAGCAATGAATGGATGGAATTCACTCCCATCACTAAAACATAATTGCTGTGATACAGCAGCTAATAGGGATCTAAATAAGCAAATAACATTCCGTTCATATTGGACAATTTTTCAGTGCATGATGTAGGTCCAGTACCAATGCAGACAGTAGTGTGTCTTTTATGTAGTGAAGTGGAAAGTGAGGGTGTGGAATTTGGGGTAGTAGGTGGGGGTGTAGCGCATCCAAGTTTCTTCAAGATGAGAGTTCATGTTCCATTATAATGCATCTTAACCATACCAAAGTTGCCTTGCTCCAGTAAAACGTTAGCGTTGGACTACTATCAAATGTGTTGTTTTGGACAACAGATTTCATAGTAGTTTTCATTACTATCTAATTAAGAAAATGCGTGAGCATAGCTAACGTTTAATGTCAACAAGAGACTGAAATATGCAGGTCTCAAGTTGTCTCTGATTTGTCAGTGTTGTTGTGCAACATCAAAGAGGAGGTCAAACACATGACATGTTGGACACCATCTAACAGTTTGTTATGGTTCTCTCTAGAATACATGAAGGCACTCTAAGATGAAGGCAGAATATGATGTTATTGATCAGGCTCCATGGCTGTTTTTCCCCGACAGTGGCCCTCAGCCTGTCCTGAAGTAAAGCTGAGTCCTGTGCTGGACAGCTATGATTTACTAGCAGGAATGAGCTAATTATCATACTGATGGTGACGTATCTGCAGGGTATGGTCAGAACAGAGTCAATACCTGCTTAAAGGCTGTCACAATGAAAGCTCCTGATGATCCATTTCTTCCTTTATAGACCTGGTGTCTGACGCTGACAGTGACCTCTACTGACAAATTTGCACTATGGTTTGAGCATGCATATCCATATTTTTAGAAACAAGTGGGAAAAAATAAGTGCAGATATAATATAATAGATAATATATAATATAATAAGTACATTTCCCTACAGGAAAAGAACAAACTAAGACCCAGACAGAAAAATGACACAGCGATGTTGTGGAACATTCTATTATTTATCTTTTTAACTGCATTTTTATGGAGTGACCTATAGAACAATGTCCCTGAAGATTTTCTTCTAGAAAGATAGAGCACTTTATTAAGATGGGAAAAGTTAGATTATCCAATACTCAAAAATACACAGAAACACAAACCTGTTTTAGATTCTAAATCATAGCTGGCAGAAGCAAACTACACAATAGCTTAAGCCTCGATGCCCACCAGGGGGCAGCCAGGGCCCCCAAAACAAACATTTCAAAAAGGTCAGCTCCTCTGTTCATTTTAAAATTAATTGTCATGATTAAGTATTTAAAGTTTACACAGCGAAGGTCAGCAGGTCAAGGCTGTTGCCTCTGTGCGTGGCGCGTACCTGACGTGGCACCAGACCCCTATGCCTGTCCTTGCAGGTGGTGGGAGCACATAGCAGTAGCCCCATGTTTTTTCTTCGGGCTGAGCCCAACCAGGCTCATGGTTATAGGCCTGGCCAGCAGGCACTCACCAGCAGGCTCCCCTACCAGGCTTGCTCCAGGAGGTTGACCCCAGTCTGCTTAATCTAGGTGAGGTTCCTGTGATCCAAAGACGCAAGTCTTAGAATCACTCTTAGGGCCTGTGTCCACATAGCATTTTCTTTTTGAGTGCCAGCGTCTTTTTTCAATTGTTCCCAATGAGAAGCGAGCACATGCGGCTGCATGCAGCCTCCTAGAGAAAAAGTGCTGCACCCAGCTTCTTTTTTCAGAGAGTTCCGCCTTTTTTTGTGCAGCCGCTCAGAGCACTTCTGGTTGAAAATCTCTGAACTTTTCAGAAAAGCGCTGGTGTCATTACTGGCACTTTTTTTTCAGGCAACCAATCATACATTAGATGGGTCTCCTCATCATGGTAACGAAGGAAATGGAGGAGAAACTACCGTGTCTGTCTGTCCTGAGCTTTATGATATGTCAGACAGAGACAGAAAAGCCCATTTGTGGGAGCAGATCAGACGGACACTGATTGTTGCTGGTGAGTGTTGTACTTTAAGCTTCTTGTTAGCTGTGTAGTCGCCCCCTTAATGTAGCCTTAAGATATTGCTGTCATAGAAACAAAACCCACTTGTAGCGTTTTTTCTCTCACCGCACAAGCACTTCCCAGCGCCCTGCCAGAAAAAACGTTATGCGGACACAGGTCCAGCGCCCTGCCAGCACTTTTCTGCCAGAAAAAAACACTACCATGTTAAGGTGGCAATTCTCGGACAGCAAGATTTCTTGGAGAGAAGGACGTCTGGGCTACTTTTATTAACCTGTGACCCAAATACAGAGGCAAAAAAATTAGTAGTTAAAGATACACTACATACTTTTCCACACTGACAGAAAACCAGATCAGGTTGAAACTCTTCTTGCTACGTATGACTCTTGGCACTTGGACTTGGAATGTAAACTGCCTGTAGGTGTGAATTTGATTGCAAATGTCTGTTACCCCTATGTAAGACTTGGGACCTGTGTCCCTGTAATAGACTGGTGTACCTCACCTCTCACCCAGTGCATGCTGGGATAGGCTTCAGCCCCCAGAGAATCTGAATGGACTTCCTGATTTTGTTGTAAAACAAAGCATCCTGCCAAGCTCACCAAGATGATCTTTTTCTTGTACTGTGTTTATGTGTGGACTCTCCATAAGAATGAAACTGTATTAAACAAATATGGTTTCATTTAGTCAGATTCATTTATTTTCTTTCTGTGCATTTGCACATCGCAGAGTTAGACAGAAACCGACCAATTCAAAATGTTACTTGATGTTACTTAGCACAAATGCTTAATAGTAGTAGCAGTATTTATGGTACACCACATTCCATTGCAATATCACTTAAAATATTACACAACATTGCACAGTGTTTACTATACATACTTTTACTGTACAACTGTGGTACCACAGTGGGCTTAGGGATGGGAATGGGATTCTGCTTCAAACCTCAGAAAGGCTTGGGCCAGCCCTGTGCTTTACATGTATGACTCCTTAATAGGTTGAAACATTTCTAAAAAAAATCTGTCTTTGACGTTGGCCCACTCACCTTGAATGAAAGCCAAATGTGATAGTCAAAAGGCCAAAATGTGAGCTAAAGAAGTACCAGGACAATGCAGAAGGTGATGCATCAGGAGCAACAAGTCAAATGAAACAACAAACCATTTAGTTTGTCTATGCTCTCTACAACAACACATAGAAGCGTTTTCTGATTTGACACCTCTATTGAAATTGGTTGTCTGTGCCTTCCAAAACTCTTACAAATCACTGTTGGAAAATGATTCCATTGTATGATCTGACACCACCAAGGTTAAAGTTTGGTTCGGTTTAGGCACAAAAATAATTTGGTTAGGTTTAGGAAAAGATCATGATTTGGGTTAAAATTACTACTGTATTAAGGTTAGGGGATCCTTGTTGCCATGGTTACAATAATAACCACATGGTTAAGGTTAGCTAACGACCTCCGACAATATACTTAGACAACTATAAGAAAAGTGGACAGCTAGACAAATAGGAAAGAACAATAATATAGGAGTGGTATTTTGGCTCTGGACATCTGGGATCCAGAATTAATTAAGACTGGCCTCAGTACCCATCGGTAGCCACCATCACAGCAACATTTGCACTTGTACACAAGAAATGTATCTAAGGGATACCTTTTTTGTGTACAAGTGACAAACCCGTCCCTACATGTTGCTAGTGTATAAATCACTCTGTGGCTCTGGGCCCAAATACATCTCAGACATGCTTGTACCATATGCACCCCCAAGAACACTGAGGACATCTGGGACTCGCCTACTGGTTGTCCCTGGAATTACAACAAAACACAGTGAAGCAGCATTTAGTTACCATGCAACACAAACCTGGAATAACCTCCCAAGTGATGTTAGACAAGCCCCGACACTGACCACTTTTAAGTCTAAACTCAAAACTCTCCTATTTTACACCACCTACTCCACCCAGTAAGGGATAAAAACGTATCTTCTTAACTTAGCTTTTAAATTGCCTTTCTTTTTCTTAATCTTATTTTATTTTATTTTAATTGTTTCTAACTTAATTTATTGTGCATGAGTATTTTCTGTGTTCTTTTATCTTTTATTCCTACTATTCCTTTTTTTAATAACCTGTGAAGCACATTGAATTGCCCTGGTGTACGAAATGTGCTATACAAATAAAATTGCCTTGCCTTACTGTGTACAAAATACCTTTTTAGCTACACAACTTGTATAAGAAATGTTTTTCATTCTGTCTAGCTTTCATATTACATTTTATCCCAGCACTACTTGCCCTAAAGCATCACATCATTAGGATGGGTTACAGTGGAGTTTTAGTGTGATGGGGTGAAGTTTTGGAGGCTTTTCTACCAAAATTCTGGTAGAAGAAACATTGAATCCTTGTACGTTTGCAGGTACGTGCACAGATAGACCCCAGGTGACAGCCAGGTAACGGTAGGTGTTTGCCCTGAGCCTTGTCATTGTTTGTCACTGTTGTGAAATTAAACTACTATTAAAATATCTCAATACAGCCAGCCTAAGTTAGTGGCAATAGCCACCATTAAGCTTAACAACAAGCAAACTAGTTTGGCAGAAAATAGCATTGTCAATGAAAATGAGTGAACTGGTAGGCTAGTTTGTTCCTTTGTCAAGCAACTGAAACAAATAAATATGCATTACATGGTTAAAAGTCTATGCAATCATATTTGGATATCAGAAACATTAGTCGACCTGTCACCCATCACAAGAAAATGTGCTAATATATGATTTGCCCACTGTTTACATGCTCATACTGATTAGCAAAAGCTTTACCTTTTAGCCTAGTAAATTATTGATTCTTACTCCTGTGACACAAAATGTACTGGTAGTCGAAGGCAAGCCAACTGATTGTCATTTCAATACACTAGTCCAGGACCTTCACAAGCTCAGATTTGAAAGTTATCTGTTGGTGGTTTGGTGATTCTAAATCAGACATGATAAAGCTACTGAATATTAGTATTTTGTCATCATTATAGTTGAACTAACCTTATATAAGTTATGTCTAGATTACAACACTTGCAGTAATATATATCATGTATTTACCTTGAATATTATTAAAACATTGCCAAATGACAAATAGCCCATTAAAATTTCTCTTCTAGCAATGGACTGAACTCTATCACAACAATGCTTCATTTGCCTACTGCTCAACAGCAGATACAGATCGTCACTACTCACTATGAATCCCTGTACTGGAGTTTCATTATACTCCACTTACTTGGCTTGCAGCGTGCAAATGATGAAAAGGGATTTGTGATCTGATATTTCATCTGAATTCCAACACTGCCTTGTTGATAATTGCTGATGATTGCTATTAGGCCGATGCAAGTTGAATAGAAGCTGCTGTTTCTACTCTGGCCAACAAAAAACATAGTGACATATGGAAAATGCAGCATCATATGTGATGGGTGTAAACTGTGTGTGTGCTGCACACAGAATGGATGAGGAGCTATTTTAAACAACCAGACAGCAGAAGGCTGAGAGCTGTGCTGCTCTTCAGGTGCTCAATAATTAATTGCATGCTGCTCACAGAGTGCCAGTGGTGTGGTGGAGGAAGTCAGGCAGAAGCTAGGAGCACGGTGTGTGTACAGCATGAGCAGTGTGTGTGTGTGTGTGTGTGTGTGTGTGGCTTACACATGGCTTACTTGTTGCGACATCTGAAAATGAGTCCCTTTTGTTCATTACCATGTCCCTCTGATGAAGGCTAAGGTGGGACCCACCACATACACCATCATGACTTGCACCACACAGGTCTGGGAGGCTGATTACTGTTACCGACATGGAGGAAGTCCCACAGCACACCAGGATGGGGGATGAGTAGGATCCTGGTAGCCTTTGTGTCGGCATTAAAGTTTCAGGTCGCGTGGGCCTGTTTTGCACGGCTGCTGATCCCCGACTGATGCTGAGCTGGAAAGCAGCCATGGGCAACAGCATGTCAGACATCAGACTGCTGGTCTCTAGGTGCCACGGTGCCACAAACAAGTGTTGGATTAGACCCACTGGGACTTGAAGCTACATACGCTAACATCAACCTGATGTTGTTAAAATGACTGTTGTACACCAGGACTCAAAGGTATGCACTACCAGCGCCTGGGACTGCTGAAATGTGGCTACAAGGAGATGCTCACATGCATATATTCAATTCAGTTCAATTCAGTTTTATTTATATAGCACCATATCATAACAAAGTTATCTCAGGGCACTGTGTTGGGGAAAAACCTCCAACTCCAGTTTTGGGCAATTGTCATGTTATAACCAGATATGTAAATTGCACAGTATACATTGCTTTCATCAAGTATTGCAGTTACAATAAAGGAATAATGGATAATCAGTAAGGTAAATTCCATGAAAACACACCAAAAATTATGAGCAATAAAAGAGGCAGTATTACTGACTCCAAGCTTCTAGAATAGGTTTTCAGCTAAATTCTGAACACATTAGACCGAAACATGTGAGAGCACAAAGCTGTGTCTCTTTAGATGGAAAATACATTGGGACCAAAAGGCAAGCAACATCTCTGTCTTCCAGTTTCCCTTTGTGGTAGCTTGAAGTCTTTTAATAAACAATACAGCCCTCGTTATTAACCTCCTTCTCGTCTATAATGGTGGCCATTATAACTGTATATACCTAATTTATAAAATAATTTAAGGAATAATAGCATAACAATTCTTAGTAAAAGAATGCATCAAAATCTAAGAAGAGGCCAGTCCCATGTTATCGTTCATGTTCATTCTCATCACTAAAATTGAATGAATGAAAATCTAGAAATCAGAAAATCTGATGCAACAAGACAAAACAGGTTATTTGTCATCATCTTAACTACAGCAGCTAAGACTATTGGTTAAGGTTAGGGAAACATTGTGGTCATGGTAAAAAAAAAAAAAAGAACAACCACCTTGACTGTTAGTGGGAAATGGAATGCTGTTTCCAGTGTCATACCCCCTAGACCCCACCAGTCCAGTCCCAGCTCCCCAACCACACCCAGACAAGCAGCTAAAAACGGATGGATGGATGGGTTAAAAATGATTGTGTAAAAGGCTGACAGATAATGATAACAAACCGAAGGTACTCTTTTTGAAACTCAATTGTTAAATGTGTTTAAACATTTAAAATATTACAGTGACCTGGGAGGGAATTTGGAGACATTATTGGGTGCCAAGATCAAAGAATTCTTTTATGAAGTGCTCAATTTCAATTTTTAAACAGTCATCTATTACTTCTACCCCTACCAGCAATAAATAATCTTTGTTTGTTTGTTTGTTTGGTGTTTTATTATTTTATTTTTTTTTACAGAAATAAGAATAATAAAAAATAGCCCCGGTCCCTATACAGTAATGGCAGTTTTACCTTCAATAGAGAATTGTAATAGTATGTTGCCTTCATGAGATGTTATTTGTGCGTATTTTAATGTTTCTCCTGTTTGACTAAATTCTTTCAGTATTGATTCTATACTTGTGAAAATAATTTCTACAAGTTCCACGGTACAGTACTCCTCTTGAAGAAAGTTTTTCTGTTTTCTTTTTGGGTGAAATGAGTTCATAATGAGAGTGTAGCAGCCTAAACCTCCATTAGCCTACTTTCAGTCTCTTTTGACTGGCAACTGTCTGAATCCTACACACACACACACACACACACACACACAGGAGCACACCCACACAAGTCTGTACATTAATAGAAGAAATGATATCTCTTCATTAAAGAATCATCTTTCTGAATGGACAATCCCGGGCTTTGTGAATAGGTCTCCTCATGACCAAAACCGCACCAATGTAATGAAAGAGGAAAAAAATGAAACATCCAAATTGCTACTTCAATCTCCAAGAGATTTGAAGTGCTGTTTTCATCCCATTTTGACCAAAATAAATGTGTATTTTTATTATAGCCTGTGTCGGAAGGTTGCTAATGGGTTTGGAATAAAAGACAACATTTTGATTCAGCCAGGCGCTGGTGGCACAGAGACCCTTTTTACTTCAGCTCATTTTAAAGCCGGAGCGCCGCTGCTCCCCTATCATTGGTTGATCAAGTCAAAGATGATGACCCACTCAGTGTTAATGCTTGTCTGCAGTTAGAAGTGATCCCCATGAACCAAATCAAAAGCCCGGCTCCCTGCTGAATAGATGCAGTGTCTTGCTCTGCTGCCTCCAGTTAGGGATCACAGCAACATGTCCATGCGAAAGGCTGAGGGCGGCTGGTCAAGGCTGCTTTCTCCTCCTCAGGAGCAGACTTCACTGTTACTGAGGGCAAGCTTATTCACGAGCTGGGACAAGTCAAAGCTGCTGAACAAAACTGAGGAGCCAGTGAGGCGCTACTGTTAGCTGTAAGACATTCTGAACTAATGTTGCTAAAATGTCATTATGTTTCATTGCAGCTGTGGAATAAACATATCATCTGTTATCATGTTATCCACAGGAATCTTTAAAGATAACGTATTCATTAAACAGGAAAAGGTGAGGAAATCCCACACACTGTCTGCACTTTGAAACTTTAACATGTTGTAGTCGTAAGACCTTCAGAGTAAACCAACCACAAATATCACAATATGTGGAATTATGTTAATAACAAAGCTACAGAGTCAGCACAAAGCAAATGAAAGTCATAATTTGAAAGCTAACAGAGAGTATGTTTACATGCACACTAGTATCCTGATTTTTGTCATATTATATTCAGGATGTGACGTTTACATGGAACATGATTCTAACAGTATCCAGGTTTCTAATAGTCAGGGCTCATGTTGTTGTCCTTAAGCTGTAGGGATTCATGTTTCTACTGTTGTTTCTACAATGAATGAAACTTGTAATCATTGGAATTTGTCTCATCATAATATTTCACTATTTCATACTGTCAGGTGTGCATGCACGCCCCTAATTTAAGTCAGTCGCACGCTTTTTAAATTAATAAAGACGACAACAACGAAAACTAGACTTTGATTAAAAGTGAGAGGCAGACAGCAGAAATAGAAAGAGACCCAGAAGACAACGTGGAGAACACAGGGCCATGGATGCCCTGCAAGATAGCATTGCTATACTGTAAGTGAAATAAGTGACTAAACTGAATGGAAAAAACATACTGTATATTGTTATTGTATTGTTACTTTCCACACTTATGGAAGTCACTTCTATTAAATGTGTGTCCTTGAATTTAATGTTCTTGTAACATTTGTACACGTTTGGATGCAAATGCAACCAGAACATGGCACCAAGGCTGCACAATCTCATCCTCATTATACTAAAATTGATGATGTCATTTGGTACTAAATATAATCTGGCAAGGGGACCTGTCAGTAAAAATGTGCTGAGAGTGTTTTACTCAGTGGTCAACATGTCAGCTCAACATCCAAAGGACTGACTTTTTCCTGTGTGGTTGCAAATGCATGATAAAACTAAAGTGGAGAGTACATTTTTAGTATAAATGCTCTACTGGTCAGCATAGAACAGCACTGCTGCACAACACACTACAGTATTTGATTACCAACAGTTTCTGTTTGAACCAGAATTTACATTTTAAAATAGCTTTTTGGCATGATATTCTAAATGGCGTCATGTGAAAACAGCTTTATTGGGGGAAAGAAAGACAAAATATCCATAACAGACAATGGGACTAGTGATTTCAAGGAAATAGAATTTGCCTTTATTTAGCTATTATTCATGAATAAAAACTAAAAGAAATCTTTTCTTGACTTGAAAAACACTTTGAGAAAGAACCAGTCTGTTAGAGGCGTGGGGGGAAATGCTGGATTTTTGATTTATCAGAAAAACAAGCTCCACACACAGAGCATGTTCCTGCTGTTATTTTCTTTGGCATCTATTCTGCACACAGTTTCTGAAATTACATTCTATTACATTCATTTAGCAGATGCTTATTGAGTACAAAGTTAGCAGCACTTTGTTTAATAAGTAGATGTATATTTCTGGAGAGATTTCACTCCATGTTGACATTGTAAAAAGGAAAACACCTCAGCACATTCACTCATTCAAACATGCACATCCTGTTGTCTGCAGAGAGATGATTAACACCAGCCGCTGACAGCTTTCATGTAAACAATGTTCTCCTCTCTCACACAAAACACTATTTGCCCTTTTGGCAGGGAGCATGGACTTGATAATGAGAGCTATTTACACTGTTCTCAAAACTTCCTATTTTATCTGTTGCAGTTTCTGAAGGGCTCTTGAGCCTTCACAGTGTTTGTTGAGATGAAAAATGGCAGAGTGCTGTGCCATGTTCACTGGCTGTTGTCTCAATTTGTCAATCTTGGCATCTTTATACACTATCCAAGCCCAAAACGTCAAATGTTACTTGAAAAGTTACTTCCTCTGTTAGACTGTCATAAATTTTGTACCTTTTAGAGGGGAAACAAGTAGAGCATAAAGGACAAGGACATCCCCCCTGCTCGTTTAAGGGCTTTAATTTATGCCTGTTTCCATGGTAACTATCTCCTTGGTCTTTGCTAAAGCAGTTACCTGACAGAGGTCCATTAGTAACTGTATCTTCTGCCTGTTAAGGAAATGCATGTGTATCAGTGCATACAGGCCGGTAGTCTAAACAGGGCATCTGTCAGATTGTCATTTTGCCACCTTTAAGTGATGTCTTCAAGTTTCCTCAGGCAGAGGCTTACTGCTCATGAAGAATGGCTTCTCTTTAGGCTGGCTGAAACCCTGGGGTAAGTGATGAGAAGTCTGTTTAGTGTCAAAACTAAATGGAGTCTGAAAGCTAAGTAAAACTTAGATTGTACATAATGTATGTATAAAGTAATATCAAAGAGGTAAACCTGGGTCTGTCCCTACTGTACCTGCTGAAGTTATTTGTGTGATTTGTTTGTTTACATGCAGTAATAACTAGTCATTTGTTCATTAGAAGAACAACAAGCCAGACGGGGGCTGTTTATTTTTGCCTGCCAGTGTTGAACCAGTGTTAATTAACATCATGTTGACTCATTAACAAGAGGAGAGGCGATGTCTTAGCTCCCAGCTCCCACTGAAGCTCCAATCAGTGAAATGAGTTCAACCCACTTCGCCCACCCACTTCCACTGCAGCTGCTTATTTCACCACTCCACCTCCAGCAGCAGAGTTCTGCTGAATATAAACTCCATCAGCTTAAGATCTCAGCCCAATGAAAAATCAGCAGGAGCCTCAACAGGTCAGACTGTGATATAGTTAATAAATCCAACGTTTATGGGACAGTAAGCCATATAATTATTATAATCCTATGTGGTCAAAGGTTATTCAATAGCCTCAAGATGTGAGTCCACACAAATGTTCTGGACTGTCAAAATGACATAAAAACTTTGTGTTCACTTGACACAAACACTCATCCCTTGAGAGCTTGACATCATTTTTTATGTCAATGTAGTCTAATTAGTTCAAGACCAATTAACATCACATACATTGTGCTCTTAGCATATATTTTGATAGTTGAATTAACTAAAATAAATTGTTATAAAAATATGCCCCCAATGTTTTTATGTTGACATGACAAGTAGTCAATTTCTTGTTCAATAAAATTAATAATTTGAGTTCACTATCCCTAACCCCATAACTAAGACACATTAGTACAACAAGAGTTGCAGAGTTAAGCTGAACACAAAAATGTTTTGCTTTCTTAACATAAAACGACTCAGTTATCTGTGTTTTTACCAACATATTATTTTCTTGTACACATAATTTAGTTAAAATGTGTCAAAGCAATGTGTATTTTGAGAGTGCAAGGTGTTTCCAAAATGTATGAGTTGTTTTTTTTTATTGAATTTCTAGTAGTTATTAATGCTTTTGGTAGGTAAATGTGAAGAAGATAGGTCAAAACAACCAAATACAATGGGTTTGGTTCACATTAACCTTTGAGTATATTCAGTTGAAGTAGTTATATTGACATAATAGCAGTTTGTGCACATAACCCAATAGATTTTAGGTTCAAAACATAAATCTTTGTAAAACTAAAAATATTTAGTATATAAAGCAGGAAGACTAGTTCAAAAAGGCATTGTAAAACCATGTCAACACAATTGGATAGTTTTTGTTTAACAACAGTTAAAAAGGGTAAATATAGCAGAAAAGATTCAATATGTAAATATAAAACAAATGTGTGTAGTTATTATGAACTACATTTTCATAATACATTTAGCATGACAGAAGTAGATTGTAACATTTTTGTGTATAGAACACTGGTTTAATTATGTATTGAAACCTTAATATTTGATGCTTAATGAGTGAAGTTTTTTTATTTTATAAGAAAATAAAAAGGTTTAAACTAAAATGCACAATTACAAATGTGTCAACAGATTTTTGTGGATTGATTGATTGATTGAATACTGGTAGGAAAAATAATAACTTAATGTTAAATAGACTTAAATATGTATGAATTAATTGTACACAGAGTCATTTATTTGGTCACATCATTCTGTTTGTGTTGAAAAACATTTAAAATATATATTTAACAGTTTAATAAATTTATGTTATGCATGCTAGATATTCCCACTAAATATGACATAGAATTCTATGTTATTAAAACACAAATTATTTGATCATTTGGTTGAAAATGTGGAGTTAAACTGACTTAATTTTAACATACAGTAAGTGACACATTTATTTTGTGTCACGTGATCTGTCATGTACCATACTGGGAAGTTTTGCGTGCAAGCTGTTTCCAATAAACCTTTGAGTAGAGTGAGCAAATTGGGATTTATCTGAAAAAGGAAACATTTTATGTTAATTTAAATTTTAAATTGCAATATATAATTGTTGTTTGTACATAACATGGCAAAAGTTATGACATAATTTTGTAACCTGATAATTTTCATTCTCATATAAGATATACATTCCCTGTTAATATGACTTATGAATTCTATGCTCAAAAAAACACATTATTTGTGTCACTAAAACTGTTCTGTTGAACTGACTTGAAATTTCGAGTCAGGTGCCGGTCAAGTGTCAGATGTACCCATAACTTTAATGTCACTGTACCACACTAAAAGTTTTGTGTGCAAGCCATTTTCAATAAACATTTAAGTTGAGTGAATGAATTGGGTTTTACAGTGTATGTCTGGGTGTCAATATATCGATCTATCTTTCTATCTATCAAAGCTGATTTAACTGACAGCTCAGAGTTATTTGTACAAAACAAATCCCAGCCTTTTAAATTCTTGTGGAGATGAGAAGTCTTTCAAATATACCATATATGCCAGGCAGAATTTTGGGAAAATGTGTAAAAACGTATGTGGAAATATTTCCATTTGATGGAATGGTGCAGATATAAACATGCCTGGGTTTGAATATTTCACTCAGTGTAAAAAGAGTTTCAATGATGAGGTGGAACATTAAGATACAGAAAACATATTGCCAGACAATGCAGAATAAGATTATAACAACCTTCAAGATGCTAAGTAAAACAAATGAATAGGTGAAACTGGAAATCAAAGGGTTAAAGACACACTCCCTAAATAAACACGTGTCCAATTTTCTTGATGACAAAACAGAAATAGGATGTGATATGGAAATGTATGTTTTCCATACGAAATGTACAGTCAGGGAGTAACTACATGCACACCTGTATTGTATAAGTACATGTACAACGATGGCTCTGTTCCATTAGGTGTCCCAGTAAGCAAAACCAAGACTCTGAAACTTGCTCACCTAAATGGAATGCAGCCATGATAAATGTTAGTAAATACAGCTGGTCTTTTTCTGCTATGACATGTCAAAATGTCTGCTGTGAAAAAGGTAGCAACTATAGTATTATTCAACTTTTTATGGTTGTGTTTAGCCACTTGCAGCACTTGACTAATGTTAGGGAAAGATCGTGGTCTTGGTTTTGCTTTTCTTGCCTAAACCTAAGCCCATGCTGTAAAAGTACTGCACTTTGTACGCCCACCATCCACCCCAACCACTTCCCTATGACTTCTGTGCTGTACATGAATGTTGCAGCTCATTCACTCGACAAGACGTTGGCTGTGAACATAGCTGCAGCAGTTGATAATACTAGGAGATAGAATTTTAAAACTGTGGTATGTTATCATAATGACAATCATTTTATCCAAGGAAGAAAAGTATAGTCATAATAATTATAATAATAATGAAATGTGGAAAATAACAAAACATTATTCCTCATTTTTTCTTATTGTTATTATTACATCCATTCTATCTAACCATTGTTATTATAATCACTGCCATACAACAACAATCTGAAATGAAAACAGTAATAAAAGACAGCAATTAATAAATAGGTAATAATAAGGGAAGAAAGAAAAATAAATAAATAGTTTGCAATTGATATGAGTTAATGTTTACATGTGTGCTTGTGTAAGCATGTCAGCCAGTGGGGGAATGGTGTCTGGGAGGGCCATCTCCAGGGTACAAGCAAGGAGAGGTGTTTAGAAATGTCAGTGATCGTAGTATTAGGGTCCTGTCGGGGCGTGAGAGCTATTAGCTATCTATTCCACAGTTGAAGTATGTGGGGGTGGTCGCACTGATCTCATCGGCAATAGGGGGAGGTTGTTACCTGAGCGGGAATGTGTCCGTATATGTATGTAGTGTCATGACCGGCTCAAAGGGCCATGGCAAATAAAAGGATAGACACCAAAAATGCACTTAAATTAACCGATTTATTTACAAAAACATAAAAAATTGATGAAATTGATGACAGAGATGAGATGTGGATGGCAGTAAAGTCCGTGGTGTAAGTGAGTGGATGTGTGGGAAGTATGGTGTGCAGGTGTTGGTGGGAGAAATTACTTAATATACATATAATAAAGCGCATGGAGAGTCTCTCCGAGAGGACTATGGTAGTGGTGCTCCCAGTCAGCCATCAATTACACAAACCTGCAAGAGAGGAGCACAACCAAACAAGCCGTCACAGTATGTATGGTGGTTTGTGTTATTCAGGTAGGCAAGTGGTACTGACTTACAGGGCCCAACATCAGTGAAATGAATCTACTTGTTTTTTAATGCTATTTGTCTTTCCATTAAAATGTACTCAGACAACAGAAGGTGCCACTGGGATGTCTAGCTTTCCAACTCAGTAAGATTGTTTTTTTAGCAAGTGTTAAGTTGACCAGTATGAGTTGTTCACACAGTGGCATAGTGCTAATAATAGCTGTTGCCTTCAGACCCTATGCCCCGCTAACATTCATTCCAGGTTATATTGTGATTTTGTGGTGCATACAGTATTTACAGACACATTTTCAATAAATTAAATTACCACGAACTAATTGCCACACAGTGAACCTGGAGTCTTCCAGGCCCCTGAGGGTCTGGGGCCCTGGGGCAGTTGCCAGTTTTGCTCATGTGGTAATCCAGGTTTGGTACAGCCCTACTCAACATTATTGTGAAGGTCAGAAGGCTTACAGGTGAAGACTTTCTTCCTGTCCAAACCAGATAGAAACAATATTTCAAATTCTATTTATCATCTCTTCACTTCAGCCTCTCTATGGTTGTTTTTTTTTGTCTGCTACAGCTACATACTGCTCTGTAAATCATCTGTCCTGTGTGCACCTTTGGGAAGAATTTAGACACCAAAAGGTTTATATTTTATATCTTTTGTTTTCTTGATGGTCTTTGCATTCATTTGTGGGTATACTGCTAGTTCTGCTAACAACACACTGTCTGCCTATGGCTTGTAGGCTACAGTGCAAACTGGTTTACTTTGTCTCTTGTTCCCCTGCTGGGGCTCAGCCTGCCAGCTGCTGTCAATCAAACACAGACACTGACACGCCCTCCAGCCACTGAGAGCAAAAGGAGCATTTCTTATATTTTCCCCAAAGACCTGTTTTCTTACTAAAAAATAACAATGACATTATTTTTGACAGCAAAAAGGGATGACTAAACGTGTTTTTAGTTGGACTTTATACACAGTAAATGTCCTAAACCATTGTACCACTAGCGTCAGTTTAGCATGGAGGAGATCAAACAAGAGGATTATATCTCTCTACAACGACAGATGCTCCACTTGTTCAGCACATACAGGCCTTTCAGTGTTTCAATCTAGGAGATGGTGAGCTTCAGGTCACCACAGCAGATCTGGAATCAGCCTCTGCCGTAAACGTGTCACCTTCTGATTTGTGATCCTAGCACTGCCATGTGTTTTGGTGGGAGGGCACCAAGTTTGAAAAACATGTACAAGCACTCATGTGGCCCACACTGCAAACAAATAACCATACAACATCAATTAGTGCTCTATGAATATGAGTTAATGAGCAGCTCTGAGTGAAAGAGCACAGCCACACTTCAGAATAATGGCTGCTGCCTGCAGCAACAAACAACAGCCTGTTAGTCACCCTGTCTGTTGCTACTGACTAAAAAGGGGGAAAAAACTATTGTTACATAATTGCTAGTATGACAGTGGCATCAGCAACAAAGAATATTGTTATATACAGTATTCTCTAATAGTTAATAATTAAGATAGTTCCTTATGCATGTTTGAGTTGGACATGACACACAGGGATGAAATGTGAATTATGGACATGTTTTTTTTTCTTTCAAAACATAATAGCCAATGGGATAAAACCTTGACAATGTGTTAAGGTGGAGTGTTTAATGAGACACACAAAAGATCATTTAAAGGCACAGTGTAGTAGCACCGCAACTTAAGGCTACCTGCTGCAACTCTCAAACTGACTGACGAGCCTTTAAATACACTAGTTGTTAACTAGACAGCAGCTGATGCTGAAAAAGTCTTGTTTACATCAATAGTGTAAGAAGTAAAACAAGCCAAAAAATATTATTTATAACCAGTTGGAAAATATATAACCTGCTGACCTAAATAATATAGAATTCATATGGTAAAAATGGGTCCTTTGTGTGTGAGTCCCAGCTCACAGTGAGCCAGTGATGGCTTTATAACTCTGAAACTGGCTGTGAGTGTGACAGTATGTGTGTCATCACATTGATGGTTGTGCTTTGATAAATATATTTATGTTTTTTTCTTTATGTCAGTCCCTTCTTATCAGGAATTAAAAAATGTCAATTAATCACTCTTAGAAATCTCAAATCTGCAATTCTTTTTCATTACTGTCCAGTGAAAACCATATATCTCCAAGTCTTGTGTTTTGACCTTTTTTAGATAGGAATAGGAATAGGCTAATAAAAGGCTTCTGAAAATAACTGGATTGTGTGCAGTGTAGTTTTGCACTGACTTTGTCACTGAGGTTATAACTTTTAATATCAGTGGAGCTGGGTCACAGTGTAAACAAATAGCAGACCATGATTTGTGTTGATGCATTATTTTCTACATGTGGCCATTGTGGAATGTGTTATGGTTCTTATGCCACAGCAATTTACCATCCATTTTTATAAAACTAAAACTACATAATAACAACATTTTATTCACTTTATTTAACCAGTTTAGTTACCTGTGAAATCTCTGTTACACTAACGACCTGGGCTCCATTCCCCAAAGCATCTTAAGGCTCAGAGGATTTTAGCCAATGGCACTAAGATCATCTAAGCCCAAGAGCAGGAAACAAAGCTTTTATCAATGAGGAAGGTCCTATAACAATACAGAATAACTACAACAAGGTCAAATTACAAAACAAAACAAAAAAAGACTACGCAGAAAAATACAAGCAAATGATTGTTGAATTTTAGAATGAAGTGACGTACAGATGTAATGAGTTTAACAGGTTTGAATTAAATTCCACTCAGCAGCTGCAGCCTGAAATGCTCAACAACCACCTGAGGTATAATAAAGAGGGTGGAAATAGTAAATGATAAATCAATATTGTAAACTACTGCAGAATATAATCTGGAGCTCCTGACCACAGTTCAGAGAGCTGGCAGAGAGACCACAGGCCAAAAGAGCCTGACAAAAGCTGACTTAGGCTTTTTGTCCATTTAGTGGGTGAAATGGATAAATATTACAAAAATTAACAGTGCATCATCTCTCATTATTGACAGGAAGTTGAAATAATCCAAATCGTGTAGTAAAAAAGAAACACATGTTTGGTTTAAATAGTTAAATGCTATTTGTGTAATAAAAAAAATCTCTGAGGTAGTTTACATCTATATAACACTGACACATTCTGGTCAAATGTAACTTATTATTCATTTATAGCTAAAAACTGTGAACCATGATATGTTAATAGGAAACATTTGTCACCATACAACTGTATATAAATGTTAAACGATAATACTAAAAAGTTGCGGTGTGCAGACCAAAACAGCATCAGATCTGTGAGGGACCGTTTGGAACACCCAACAGATGAGCTACCGATTCTGCTGCTGCACGGCGAAATGAACAAGACTACTTCAACAATTACATGCTTTTAAGGAAGTAAGAAAACATACTTGTTTTTAGCTTGATGCTTGTGATTTTTCCAGACAATTCGGCATGTCATCAGACGGATTCATGAACCTGACAGGTAAGAGAATATTCAGGTGTTGTAATCTTCAGCTGATGATGATGTTTGATGATGATGTTTGACAGGCAGCTCTGATACAGTATCAACCACTGGCTGCAGAGTTTGCAGCATAATTCCCTGCACTGATTCAAAATTGAATAAATCAAATGAAATAAAATGTTTTCTCCTCCTAATGTACTCCTTAAATCGTGACTGTGAAAATGCGTTGCACATTGATCTTTTGCATGCTATCCATGACGCTTTGGAGGAGTTGTTTTGCTTCTATCTGACTTCTGTGATCAGATTAGAAACTGGGCTTAATCCCCGCTCACAGCGCGTTTTTCAATATTACTAATGTATATCCTATTGGCTGAATTTGACAGATGTCTAAACTTCGTCAATCCGACCCGCGTGATGCTTTCACTGCTGTTCTATCTAAGACTGAAGGCGGAAACAGGTTCATACACGAGGACGATAAATTCGGGTCATAGCCTACATTTTTTCTCCGCCGGTTATTAATATCTGAAACGCTATGTTAAAATATAGAAATTAATCTGACTATAAACCTTGCAAAAAGGGGAAATTCAGATTAATAAAGAGCGGAATTTTAATAAAATTGTATAATATTAATTTATTTGAATCATATTTTATGATTGGTTGTTGAGATTTTTCAACAAATTGCAATTCCTGTTATTTTAGTCTTTAAAGTCTTTGACGTATTGCTGAATTGCAACAAAAGCCTAATGCGCTCATTTGTTGCACAAATTCATTCCTTTACCCATAATAATTTACCATAAAACAATAAACTATAACAAAAAATGTAAAGCATGTTCTGTTACGCATTTTTCTCCTTTTCTTATCTTCTCTCTCTCTCTCTTTGGCTTAGCCTATTTATGACGCTTTTAACTAACTGTACTTCACACGTTAATCCAAGCACTGACTGGGGGTCAAACACAATACCAATTTGTCCAATAGCCTACTTCAAAAATCTATAAAGAATATTTAGCTACACTAGTATATAGGCCCAAATGGGCCTATATAAACAGCGGGAGAGGCAAATTACAACAATCCTAAAGCTTCGGTTCTTAATCCAGTCATTGGTTATATGGGATTGCTGTCCTCTGTCCGTACATACTGTGCAGAGACCGGGATGCCTGAGAGTCTGTATCGGCTGGACCAACTTCAAATTAAATCACTGATGAAAAGTCGCTTGCGGCGTACAAACAACAACAGGACAGCCGCCTTTCAAGACCGACCAGACCCAGCCAGCTCCCTGTGTTTTCTGCCAGCTGAGAGTCAAATGAATGAAAACATGCAGTGGGACAACACAGAGAAGACACAGAATGTGCTTGTTATAAACCCCAGCTGTTGGTGTGTGAGGGCGGTCACATGGTGGCCATCAGCGTCACTGCTGTGGGTCTCCTGACAGCCTGAGAGCAACGACAATCACAGTGTAGAGCTTCAATGACCTCTGCTGGACAAACTTTGACACTGCAATGTGAGCAGGGATGCTGCCTTCACGTGCTGCTCGGAAACCTCAAGTTTATAGTTAAACCATGATCCATGACTTTCTTTTCTACATAAGGCGTCTATTGCCGTCATACGGATGATACCGTTAGAACCAGTTCGAATAGGTTACCATGGCTGGGTAAAAAATGCAATTTATGTTTTATAGGCTTGAAACTTGTGTGTTTTTTTCATGCAAATACATGTCTATATTTCTGTATCAGCATTGTGATAGGCTGTATGAATTCCATGTTTAAAAAACAGTGCAGAGTACACCAACTTTTGAGCATCACTTGCTTTCCTTAAAATAAACTGACAAGTGCCATTAGATTGTGTGAACACATAGCAATGTATAAGGTTAAACACACCGCTGTGATTGGTTCTTGTTTTGCTTAAGCCCGCTTTCTGTACTTAAATCTATACATTTTCGATGCTTTCAATGCTTGTAGCTGGAGATAAAAGAAAAAAGGATAGAAATGGTAGCTGACTGTTTATATTTGCAGAACCAGTAGCGGAAGAAGTAGGCTATTCAGACCTTTTGCTTAAGTAAAAGTAGGATTACAGTGTTAACAGTGTCAAAACTTTAAGTGTCAAAACTTTATTACGAGTAAAAGTTTTGCATTCATAATTTTACTAATGTGAAACTATATACGTATTAGCAGCAAAATGCACTTAAAGTATGAAAAGTAAAAGTACTCATTGGGCATAATGGTCTCTCTCACAGTGCTATATTGTAATAAACTTTTGTTGTGAAAGATAGCGTGATGCTGCCACCACCTTTGTCTGGTCCGGTGTCAGGCAAGAAAATATTCACCACAAAGACAAGTTTATAGTATAACAATATACAAGCCTTTATTGGAGATACAATTAGTTACAACTATACATGGATACCCAGGATACAAAGCCATCCCACAACCCAGCAACACACACTGCAAGTGAGTGAGGCAAATCTTAGCACCCACCATTTAAGAGTAACACTGCGCACTATTAAAGATCAATACCAAACATACAGCAACCAAAAACACTGCACACTATTCAAGCTTAGTATCAAAATGCACAGTAATCAATATGCTCGTTGGAGATTAACTGTGCCTCGTCTGGAAAGTGGACAAGAGCAGGTGGCGGCAGCAGGGGGCGGTGACAAACAGCTGCAGTTTCCAACAGCCTTCACTGTCTCGACAGGAAGTCAAAGAAACACTTACATCCTGTTAGATCAGATCCCGATTTAATAAAATGTCATCAGACCAATCTATTCAGCTTGTACTCTGTCTCTAATATCTGTTTCCATAATTATGTATATTAAAATGCTATAAAGGCTTTCTGTGATCATCATGACAGCATTTATGGTTTAACCTCCATATTACTCAATCATTTTACATGAACATTTAGATGGGCTGGAATACTTATGTAAGGCAGCCATCATTTCAGGTTGTCCCTGTGTATAAATCGGCAGCCCAGACTTGACCGCTGGACCTGTTCCTCTCAACTAAACTAAAGAAATTCAAAACATGGATCAATAGTTACGTATAACCAACTGTACATGTTGTTTATACTGTATATACTGTTGTACATACTCCGTTATTGCACTCCCTACTCTAGTCCACTTTCCCCTGTATATACATATTTAAAATACCACATATATAACATCTGTTTATCTGTCAATTTTAACTTTTTTATGAGGACAGCCCAAGTGACGGTGACACAAGAGACTGTGACTACACCTGACAGTTTACTGCCCAAATTCTGATATTTCGTCTTTTTCTTTTTCCTTTATTGAATACAAAAGTTTGAACGGGCATCTGTATAACTGAGAACATGACTGCAACAAATACTGATAAAACCAAATAAATCAAATAAATAACTTAAATTAAGAAGCAAAATAAAAAGTTGATTCCAAAAAAATGATATGTTAAAAAAACACAAACAATAAAGTTTCTCATAGATGTGTGAGAGGGGATTACTTAAAATACAATTATAGGGAGTCAAGTAGTTTTAATACATTTTTATTATTAATATGTCTTAAGGGTTTTAAAAGGTTTTAAATGCTTCAAAAACAGGAGAAGATTTTAAAAATCTACATTTGTGCAAACAATACCTGCATAAAAATATCCAAAGCAATGTTAGTATATTGGAAAGTTCAGATTTTATTTTTCGAGCACAGCCATAAGTGCAGATTGTTCCAAAAAGCTGATGAAAATGTTGTTCTAATGATTTAATATAAGCCTTACAAAATGTGCAAATATTACATTCATATACATACATTAATTATTTAAAAATGCACTTCTTTTGCTTTTGGGGAGTAGGAAAAGTTCAATATTTGGTCCTACTTTTAACATCATCAGTTTTAGAGTACACCTGCAACACTTTTTTCTAATGGGCCCAGAAACATTCCATCGTGAGAGCAGCTCTGAGGACCTTGTTATTACGTCTTCTGTCATCAAGGTTATAATTACAGATGAAAACATTTGGTAGTACAGAAACCAGAGAACAAAATGATAGTGACACTTTGAACAAAGGAAACAAAAGAGTCTTAATTACACCATCATATTCCTTTCTGGTACATACATATTTATGATCAAAGTCATCAAATTTTAAAATATCCCCCTGTCCATTTAACTGAACAACAGACCAAATACCCTTCAACGTCCAAGTTCTGACAAAGATTTTCATTAGAATACATCTATTGTTCCAAATCTGAATATTAGGACTAAGTTCTTGTAAATAGGTTTTCAATATAGCAAGACTTCTAGAAAGCTAGAAGCTAGAAAATGTTTTTGGCCTACATGCCGAGAAGGGTCCAATTGTGGCCCTCATGTCTGGGGACCCCAGGTCTGCGAGCCAATGGGAAGAGTGTATGGTATTTACCAACACTCTGAAGTTTTAAAGATGAGGTACTTTTTTCCAAGCTTTTATGTTTCTGTGGGTTTTTTGGCTGATAATTGGCGTCATCATTTTATTTCTATTATTATCTTGGAAGCTCTGTTGGACTGTGTTTTGTCCTTTTTTGAAATATTGAATGACGGATAGGTTATTTTGTGAGAAACCCTTTGGAAGCTTTTTTCCAGGTGACTTAAATCTCTACGTGATTAATGTCATTTGCATTGTTCTTTATTAATGCCAGGTGTCTTAGGAATCTTCTAAAAAGATTATTTTTGTATTGCAAAGGGAAAAGTGCTTTTATTTTTATTTTTATTTCATAAAGGAAACCCATGCCTGCTTGGAAGATGCTTCATTCATTCTGTAAAAGTCAGTGGGGAGGGGACATATGGATCACTCTATGGAGGTTGCTATTTTGAAGACAGATTTGGTGACAAAGTATTAAAGTGAAATGCAGATAACCTAGGTAGATGGATTATATTGTTAGTGGAATTAAATCATACACATCTTATTTTGATTAATAGTGATGCCACTAATACCAAAGCCACAAACCGCCTTGTTTTTCAAGACACTGAATCAAACATTCAGGACCTTCCATTTCCCCATTTTCTACATTTCGTTCTGCTAAAATTATTTGGGGAGGGGATTTAACTAAAAGAATGATAAAAGAATCAACAGGTTTCTCCCCAACGATACCACTCAGAACTGTGACCGAGGACTGGTGTGCTCCAGATCAGGAGTCACTGACATATGGAGAGAAGGACCAGAGACATATTAATGCTTACTTGGAGTAAGAAAGACAGACCTCTATCTCTCTATGATAGATTATTGGTCAGTATCAGTTGACTTGGAGAACAAAATTGAAAGTGTTTCAACTGAGCCCTTAATATTGACTGACCATAAAGGGATCTCAATTAAGATCAACTTAACTGATATAGTAGCAAAGTCAATAAAGGTTATTGGAAACTTAATAAAAGACTGTCAGAAAGGGACTCTCTCAAAAAGGATATCAAACAAATAATTACACATACTGACTGATGTGTAGCTTAATCCATAACAATACAACATATTTTAAAAGCTGATCAAATGTTTTGTATGTAAAATCTGAATCTGCAAAGTAACTACTAACACAACTATAGAACAGGCAATTTGGTGTCTCATTACCTGTAGATAGTGTGATTACACAGCCTGTAGCCTTTCACTTACAGTTATTCCGTTAGCACAAGTTGGGAAAATCCCTGACCACATTAGTATTGCAAGGCATTCTGTTGTTATGCTTTATGTAACACAACTGTACACAAATACAGGTAAATTACATGTACACCTCAACTTCAATTTGAGACATTTTTATTAGAATACCCTAGATACTAACTTCTAAACTTTAACAAACATTCCCTTCGTCCAGTTGACTTCATAAGGACAGGACAGTATGTGACAGAGGAAAGGGTTTTCTCCTAATTCATGACCCACATATGTGTTATCAGAGCACAGATGATGGTGTGTGGTACAGCCTACAACAGTTATTTTTATGTCGGATGTTATTTACTTGGTCACCAGCAGGGCTCGCTAAAAGACACGTGGTGAGCACTGAAGACAACCTGAAGCTGAAAGTGAAACCAAACAGCAGACAGGTCTTCACCGTGTTCAGAGAAACAACAAAGTGTTGCTACAGTTTTAGAAGAACTCTGCAGTATGGAGGTAGGTTCCATCTATTTACAGCTTAAACAGCTTAACCAGGCCAAAGGAAGGGCAGATGTGAAATAAGGAATATATTTTATAGTCGGTGTAGGTAGGCCTGTAGGCTTTACCCCTCTGATACTAGTTCATCACTGTTGTTGTTTTTCTGAAAAAAGGCGTAGGAAACTGCCGCGATCTGATCTCTCTCTGTTTGATTTAGTCACAAAAGAAAACTATAACATGTTTGATTTTCGACGGGGAGAAGTGCGCTAAACTGGCCAGAAACTGTTAACTGTTAAACTGTTAAATAAGACTTCCTTTGGGGCGTCTAACCTTCAAAATAAAAGCCCGTCAATTCAAATAAATACACCAGGGTAATTTACCAGTACCATGATACATTTGTAAGCTGTCCATTTTTTATTTATTTATTTGGATCCCCATTAGGGGAGGTAGCAACTACTCTTCCTGGGGTCCACACATGTAAACATTACAATATAATGTAAAACAATTATGTATTTAAAAATTCAAGGTAATAAAGAACAAAACAGATAATAATAATAATAATAATAATAATAATAACAAACGAAAATAAACAATAACATTATAAAACCTATAAAAAATAATGCATCAACAACAATAAAACTACTAATGATGATAGTAAGAACGATGACAACAAGTACCCACACTATCTAATTAGTTAGTGAAACATTTGATACAGCTCAAAAATGATAATAGTACCACTAAAAACAGTGTATACAGTAACTGAGAAAATACAATCAAATGAAATAAAAATTAAAAAAATGACCAAGAAAGTTCCTCAATAATGATCATGTAGTCAGACATTATGTAGCAAAACACAGGTATTCTGTGCCATTAGGTATTTCTTTAAACTCTTTTTAAAAACAGTTTTACTTGTTAAATGTGTAATATCTGATGGCAAACCATTCCATATTTTCATTCCTCCGTACATGACAGTACGTTGCCTTGCATTTTATGAGACAGGAAGTGAGTAACAACCTCTTGATGCATGCCTAGTATTGAAATGATGGCTATTACTACTATATGATAATTGATGGTACAGGACATTCGGGATTTTAGACAATGAGATACTTCCTATGAAACAGAGCAGAGAAATAAACGTCCTGTCCCTCACCAATGACCAGCCTAAGGTTACGTGCATTTTGATGATGTTAGCTCTTCTGTTACAGTTCAGAGCAAGCCGTGCGGCTCTATTCTGTACTAACTGTAGTTTTTTCAATGTGTTATATGGTTCTTATAACATATAACCTGATGTTTGTTAAAAAACAGTTTAAAATTTACTTTGAGCAGAAGACATCCTTGAGACCTATCTATGCCCCATACAATTTAAGTTTTGAGTATTTCAGTATTTTGAGTCATCTAAGATGACCCAAAGCTGACTCAGTATGACTGAGTCTGTGTGTAATACTTGAAATCATGTGATCATTTGTTTCCTGCTTTAAAATGTACAGTTTCCATTTTGGGATAGAGACAGAGCGACATGCGTCATACTCAGCGCCACAATATGCAACCAAGGACTGAAACGCTAACTAAATGCCTATAGTCTATCTAGGGTCTATCTCAGTGTCCCTTCTCAAGCTAAGCTGCTGTAGTTAGCTAAGGCACTTGCAAACATAAAACTGCATAGCTTTCTGATTTAGCCACATTCCACTGCACAAGTTGCATACTGTCAAAATGCTTTAGCTTAACTTACTGCAATAATGTTAGCCTAAAACTGACATTTGGATATTTGACTGAGCAGTGACAAAATGCTTGCTGCACACATACTTAGCCATACTGTGTCAGGATCCCACAGTGTTCCCATTCTTCCTGCTGATGCCTCACGTCTGTATCCACTTTTGTCTTCTTAAAAGCTCAGTTTTTTGGTTTGGCAGCTTATAAAAACTTAGTTCTGTTTTCTTTACCCTGTTGGTAGTGCATCCCACCACACAACAGCTTTTAGGCATTCTTCTGTTGTTTGCTAGCAGACCGAAGTGACGAGGTGCCTTCACACAATACAAAGTCAATGGAGAGTGATGAATTGTTTTCCCCTCTAGTGCTCTGTCTCTATTGCTTTAATTGAAAAACATATAAGCACCTCAAAGTGAAATGAAGTCCAACCCACAGAGCTGCAGCAGCAGCCCCGATTGGTCCCACATAATCTTTTACTGTTGTCTGGATGCAAGCATATTAGCAACTATTTGGTGGCAGTCAATCCTGACAACACTGGGTGCAGACCACTTTCAAACTAAAATGCTTCCAAAACTCTGATGGTTTGTCACATTTTTACTGCTTGTCACCTCATTTTGCTTTTTCCCCTTTCAATTTTCCTCCATTTCCAGCTCACACAGTCAACACAGAGCATGGGCTCTTGATTAATGTCTGTGCACTCTTCTGCTGCTGAGTTCTTGAGTAATCGTTTCAGCGCTATTATTATGTGCCGATCACTCAGTATCACATTGCTGCATCACCATCAGAGAAAAATGTTCATCCAAATTTCTAACTATATAGAACTATATAGTATATTGCATTTAGATGGAGGCATGTAGCTAATAGCTAACTTCAGCTGTCTTGTCTTGTTGCAGTTTATCACAGACATCAGTATCATCATTGATGAAGCTGATTACAAAGATCCTGGAAGATTAATGAAGATTCTTCAATCTTACAGTCCTGAGAAAAAAGGTCCCTGTTACAAAGTGACAGGAACCTATGAGAAAGTGGAGAAACTTTCAATCCAACTGTCAGCAGTGAGACTTCACTCCAGTTCAGCCACACGTGGACAAACCTGTCAGCAAGATGAACTTGCTTCAACTCATGTCAAATCTGTGGATGTATCTGGGGTTGTTATGGCCTACATTGAGCAAAAATGTGCAAAACAACTTAACAAAATTCAAGGGAACAGTTTTGCTATTGAAACACAGCCTGACCTCAAAACAGTACGCAGTAAACCCAGTAGCACAGTACGGGTCACTTTCAGACCACGCCATGTTTCCATATGTCCTGTTCATGCTGACTTTGTCAGACAGCGATTCATCACATTCTACCAGAGAACTGCCTCTGACCTGCAGGTCACCTCTGTCCCTGTGAGTCCACATGACCACAAAGACCTGCAGAGGAGATTTCCACACCTCCTTTTTAATCCCAGCCACAACAAATATGAATTAACATTGACCGGGCCTTTTGTGCACATTGCTAAATTGAAAGAGTTCCTTTTACAAAACACGGCAAGCTCAAGTAAGAGTCCAATGAACAAAGGTCCAGCAGACACTCCAAGCAGCAGAACCTCAGGTCCTTCACCTACACAAAGCAAAGATCCTGAAGGTGAATCATGTCCAATCTGTATGGAACCAATAGTATCAACAGAGAAAAAGACTCTGCGGTGCAAGCACTCGTTCTGCAGAAACTGTCTAAAACAAGCTTTTGACTACAAACCTGTATGCCCGACGTGTGGAGAGTTATACGGTATTTTGACAGGGACACAACCTGATGGAGGCAGAATGAATGACACCCAAAACTCTTCATCTTTGCCTGGATATGAGAAGTATGGAACAATAACCATCCATTATTACATTCCAAGTGGCATCCAAAAGGTAAGACTACAGATACAACACTGAACGATTTAAAGTTCACTTTCGACCTTGGAAACACAATTTGACAAAATAACCTTAACTCAAGGTCCACTTACTAGCTTTCCTGGAGCTTTCGATTGCATCTCACAGCTTCATCAGTGAATTGAGTTATCTCAGTTGTCATCACTGAAGAATGGATCTTTGGTCAAATGATAACACGGGCCCACAGAAGCATCCCAGTGAGACTGTTACATTGCTGACTGTCAGAGTATCTTGACTTGAGTCTTCAAGTCACAAAGAGTCAGCACTTCAACCCCTAGGTAAAACAATATTTAAAGACAGATAACATTACTAAGAAGGCTGAAATGAGCATAGAACAGATACAGTCAGTATCTGTCATTTACCATAGACTGTACAATAGTCCTTTGACTGGAGATCAGATTCCTCAGTTTGACTTCCATCTGCAGAAGGAACCTTCTTTCCTGTCTCTGCACAAACATTAGGGACAGAAAGTAGTAATATATTCCTTATACAAATATGACAGATTTCTTGGTCGTCAGCTTTGTATTTATACTTCCATATTAATCTTAGTTTTAACTCATTAAATCATGTATTGGAGTTTATGATATTTTTCTCTTACGATATCTCTTACAGGTGCTATTTCCCAGGTCAAAACTAGGGAACACTGAACTGTGTAGATGAATATTCGGAACACACCCACATCAGGGACAACCATGCTGGACCATATACATATATCACACACCGCTGCTGTATTATGGGCCAATTTCACCAATTTACCTTAAACTAGAGGCCATCATGTTTTGGGGTGATTTGTCCCTTTAAGTTGTTCACTTTAAAATGCACCCACAGAATGCAGCTCTCTCCTCAAAGACTACATTTAATGAGGGCCAGATCATCACCAGATGGCAATTTTTGTTCCTTGTGGTCTGGCATCACCAAGCAGTATTCTTTTTATGAAGAGAAGTTTTTATCCAGGATTCTGGGTAAAACTATTCCCTTTTCTCAATCCGTCCATCTCCTAAATGACAATTTCTCTTTAAATCTGTCAGTTAGTGAGAAGAGAGAGAGAGCGTTCTTAGCGGGGATCACAACGGCCAAGAAATTGATAAGTTGCCGCTCCAATATCGAAGTCTTGGGTCACATAGCAGATGAAGCAAAATGAATGCTAGAATGGTCTTTTTGATCATAATATCATCAGATCATGTTATTATTATATTACCATTCTGCATAACTATCTTATGTTTTCCATTGTCTTTTTTAGATCACTTTTCTCTTTATTTGTGCTCTTTTGTTTCTCTCCTTCCTGTGCTCAGAATCATTCTCCTTGCTTTTTGAAGGAGGAATTGTATTAGCACTAACGCGTCTTACCCGCCTCCTTAGAATTTAAGTTGCTTATTTCTGTCTCTTGTTCGTTGTCTTTCAGTGATTAGTCGATTAATCGATTAGTCAACTGAAAGGAAAATAATTGCTAAAAAGTATTTTGATAATCGATTAATCGTTTCAGTCATTTTTCAAGCACAAATGTCAACCATTTGCTGGTTCCAGCTATTTAAATGTGAGGATTTGCTGCTGTTCTTTGTCATTTATGAGTAAATGACGTTTTAACTTTTTTTGACATTTTATAAACTAAACGATTAATCTGATTAATGAAAGTAATCACCAGATTAATCCATAATGAAAATAATACTTAATTGCAGCCCTAATGTGCTTCTTCTAAAATGTAATTGGTCACCGAAAAAAGCTACTGTTGCCTAAGAACTGTGGACCCCCAGACACTTGAAAGCCCATGTTCAGCTTGACAGAACATCATTAAGCAAAGAAACCTCTGCTGCCTGTCTGCAGGAGGAGCATCCTAACCCCGGTCAGCCATATGAAGGTGTATCCCGTACAGCCTATCTCCCAGACTCCTCAGAGGGCAGAAGGATCCTGAAACTGCTGAGACGAGCCTTTGATCAGAGACTCATCTTCACTGTTGGTCAGTCCACCACCAGTGGCAGGAACAATATGGTCACATGGAATGATATTCACCACAAAACCTCAACACATGGAGGACCAACTCAGTAAGGACTCTTATTTGGCAACATTACATTTTATTGAAATGCATTACATACCATTAAATGTAGCCGCGGCCCCAATGTCTCATGTAATCATTTCTACAATTAACACAGTCACAGACATAAACCATTACGCCACTTACCAAATAAGCCACTAAGCAGGATGTGTGACAGTGTTTTTGACATGTTCATATCCTACTGCCACAAAAAGATTTCCTTCACTGTACAATGAATTGGTGTGCAGTCACTCCTTTTTATCTATGTATCTATGGCAAGAGAAATGTAAATGTAATCATATGATTTCACAGGAGGCACACTAATAGTATAACTGTATGGATTTTCATTGTGAGTATAAAACTGTCCATATGAAGTCACTAAATTTCTGTCATTGTGTTTGCAGCTATGGATACCCAGATCCTGATTATCTCAGCCGAGTTCGAGATGAACTGAAAGTCAAGGGAATTGAATGAGTCACTTTAAGGTTTGCCACTGCATGAATGTAGAGCTGAGATGACATTAAATTAAACAACTGTCTCAAAAAAGTGATGTACAAACATCTCCTCACATAAAAGCAGATGTAAGTGATTATGGCAAAGAGGACTACAAACCAGGAGGGATCATTAATGCCATTTTAATGTAATATGATGTCCCATAAATGATACCAACTCACATTAGTCAACTATAGCTTTGAGTGTCTTTTTCCTGTAATTGTTCTTATTGTTTGTTGACTTATTTTGTTTTATTTATGTATGAAATCACTATGTACAGAAAAACTGATTTGAAAATGAACAGTCAATTCTTCAGTTGAAGGTTCTTTAAAATTCATGACATGTAAGCAGTCTAATTTGGTGGTGAGGCAAAGAGCTAACTGGGCTATCTTGTATATATATATATATATATATCTAGTATTTAGAATTTTACATAAACAGTAGCTTATGTATTGTGTACATGTTTTGATTAAGTGTATCCTGTCACGTCACAGATAGTACTGGTAAAATGATGTGTTGTTAGGTCTGGGGATTTAAATACCAGAATCTTCAGGGATGAGGGTTATCATTCCTTGTTCATCACAGTCTCTGTCCTCTCACAGCGGGTGATCTTATTAGACATACCACCAACATCTTGAAACATGGAAACCAATCGAAAATGACAAATGACGACCTGTGACCATGACAATTCACAAACGTTTCGTTTTTAGTGTCATTGAAGACATTTGACAGATACGACTGTTGTACATGAGTTATTGAGATCTTTAGCATTAGCGTTTCGCTACAAACACCAAATACATTGCATCTGGTGCTTGTGCATAATTGTGTGTTGCAGTTCCCTATTGCTATGTCTATGTCAAATAAACTTAACTTTCTGGATATGGCTTCCTTCAACCTTCTTTCAGACTAGCTCCTCTCAGTCCAAAATATGGACATTGTTGTCCTCAAAGTAATGATTGTGGTCCTTTAGATAGAGTCAAGTCTATTTTATTTATACAGCCCCATATCACAAATCACAAAATTTGCCTCAGGGGGCTCTACAATCTGTACAGCATACAACACCCTCTATCCTTAGACCCTCGATTCAGATAAGGAAAACCTCCCCAAAAAACCCTTTAACAGGGAAAAAATGTTAGAAAGCTGAGGAAGAGCAGCAGAGGAGGGATCCCTCTCCCAGGACGGACAGACAGGAAAGAGATGTCGTGTGTACAGAATAGACCAACATAGTAAAATTACAGTATGGACAATCAGGATGACAAAATTATAGATAGATTGTACCATATATGAAAAATATGGATCCAGGAGGACGTCGAGCAACTTCCGGTGAGACCTGAGCCACATGACCTACCCTCCACCATGGAGACCTGGAAGAGAACAGACTACACAAACACACAAGAGGGATGACTCAAGCACACCATTCACATAGAGAGGAGAAAGAAACAGACACACAGAGGGAGAGAGAGACAAGGACAACATGCACAAAAGGGAGAAAGAGAGACAGAGAGAGAGAGCGGTCCCAGGACGGCCGACGGTCTAGCACACACAAAAGCCTGAGTGAAGAGAGAGGACAAGGAGGAGAAACTAGGGAGAGAGAGAGAGAGGTAGGCGGGACACAAACAGAGGGTTACTGAGATGCACTGGTTTTCAGAAAATGTACAATTTTCTTGTCGGCAGGACAAACATGGACTATAGTACTGACAGTACAGTACTTAAAGACAGTAAAGAATGGAAGGTTAGAGACTGGTCGATAATTATTTACCCTGGTCTGACTCAAGGCATGGTTTCTTAAGTAAAGGTTTAACAATATTCAGCATTGTAGTTCCCAGAAATGGCCAGAGATCTTTAAAATGTTTAGCTGGTAGGGGGTGGAGGAGGCAAGTGGTGGGTTTAGAAGCTAAAACCAGCTTAGACAATATTTCCAGAGTAAGAACTGAGACTAACTGGGAATCAGCATGAGAATATTGTATGACTGGTTTTGTAGAGGTAGATGAAGATGAGGAACTCATTTTGTATCTAATCTTGTCTATTTTTCTGCAAAAGAAATCTAAAAAGTCATGAGCTGTAAAGGGCGAGCAGCTAACAGGCTTTTGAGTCAGTTATAGTATCAAAACAAATCTAGGTTTGTGTTTATTGTTACTGATTAAGCGAAAGAAATAGGCTGCTCTGGCAGTGGACAGAACACGCTTGTAATTCAATACAATCTCATGCCATGAGAGGTAGAAAACTTCCACTGTTTTGATTTACGCCATTTGCGTTCCATTCTCTTGCAGGGCCTGCTTAAGAGCATGTGTTTCATTTCATGTGCAGCTTTATTAACTTCACTCTTTCACTTGAATTGGAAAGTGACAGTCACTCCAAACACGGGCCTTGAGGAGGACCTTTGGGACTGGGAGGTGTATAGCTGCAACTGCAGTATGGCATTTCACCCACAGTTGCGACACTGTCACTTCAGTGTACTGTAGAACTTAGAAATGAATGACTCAAGTTCATATTCTGCACGACAGTTTATTTGGCTCACAGGATTAAACCATTTATTGTGTAAAACATTTTGTTCCATTCTTGCGTTTTTTATATTGTCTGACTAATTTAACACATTTTTGCCCTGTTTTGAATTACTATCATCAAGATACATATATAGATAAATAGAGAGGATCTACATTTATGACTATATATGCACATATGTATAAATACACATGTACAAAGTATTCACCCCCTTGGACTTTTTCATTCTTAATTTTTTTTAACTCAGTGAATCACAGCAGATGTAATACAGATTTTGATACTGATTAATAAAAAAATACATTTCAAACTGAAAACAAATCTCTTCACATCTATCTACATTAATTACAAATTCAAAATACAAAATATTTGATAGCATAAATATTCACTTCTTTCAAGTGCTATCTTCCCCCATTCTTTGCAAAACAGCACAAACTGCAAAGTTGACTGGGGGCTGAGTTACCAAGACTTTGGACTGCTGGTACAATATCTATGCATGGCAACTACAGTTTGGTTAAGGGAAGGGAAATATTGTGGTTATGGCAAATAAACTATGGTTAAGGTGAAAGCTGAAATGTGCTCTGTAGAAAGAGCCAGGACCCTAAGCATGACTGGGATCACATGGGCTTCATCTGTTGGCCTATTTGCTGTTTGTACCCCAATGAGAAATTCACTGCTGTGATTCTCACGGCCCTCCAGTGGTATCTGTCCATGCAGATAGCTTTGGTTTGATTTTTCCAGGTTTTGAGATATGTCTCTGAGGTTTCTGCCTCTAATATAATGGAGGTAAATTAAATTTAGTTTATGCTGCTCACAGCATTGAAAAATGACATTTAAAGAATCCAACAGGTACATGTCTTTCCAGTAACACTGTCCCTTTAACTCTGGATAATCCAGACCCCGCTGTCAAACGTTTTCATTAGAAGTAGTCTCAAGTGTATCTAATGATTGTCTGCATGGCTAGACTTCACTAGTGAGAAAATATGCATTTTGTAATGTGGGTTTTGGGTTTTTTGTCATTTTTATTTTTTTCCCCATTTTTAAAACAAATGACCTTACTGTACTCTGGAGTGTTCTTCTCATTGACACTTTTGAGTGAACATGTGTGAGAATCAGGGTGGGAAATTAACTTAAAATGTGAACATCTACCAGCCACTGACACAAATTCACCAGCCACTCAATAGTAAATCATTATTTCGTGTCTAAAATCTACCAGCCACTTTCATAGTTTACCAGCATTTGGCTGATGCTCATTTCCATCCCTGGTGAGAATTGTTTGGAATGTTTACTTTTGCTTTGTTATAATTCTGTAAAGATCCCCTCCAGGAGGGGATTATGGTTCTACTTCAAATAATAATTTGTATCTGGTATGTTCTTTTCACAGAAAAAGTTTAATTATCTTGTTAAAATGTTTGAAATGACTCCTTCTCCTTCTCCTTCATTAAAAATCCAGAATCTATAAAAAGAAGCTGCTGGACAACAGCTGTTTCCTGCTTCACTGTAAAGTCCATTCTCAGTGTGTGCGCGCTGGAAGCTTCAAGTTTCCACATCACACTTTTGCAAATTGAATATTGGACCAGGATTGACTTCCAAACTATTTGTGATGTCACAGATCACGCTTGTGGGCTCGCCCCTGAAAATGGGATTTTCAATGAGCACACAGAAACTTTCAGCAGATGAATGTGAAAACATCCTGCTAGTGTCAAACTCTGCACAAACATCGTTCTGTACAGTGAAGCTCAAACATTCAACTGTAGGAAGAAGAAAAATACATTTTTGAGGAGGGGAACTTTAATCTACAGTGAAATTGACCAAACCAGCTGTTGGACCCTTCGGACACAAGTGTAAATGACTTGTCACACCTTAATAACATGAACTTGTATCACAGTAACACAGGCAACTATGCAAACAAGCATCTTGTGTTTTATATTTGTAATTAAATTAATGGCCAATTTGCACAGATTTGTTTTCATAACTTCTACTTACATCCACTGGGATTCAATGTGTTACACAAAAGCAGAATTGCATGAAAACATGAGAAGTCTGGAGTGGTGGGAACCACATCACATGATATGGCACTGTGGAATTATTCTCAGTAGAGTTTAGCCTAGTATTCCACAATGAAATGAATGTGTCCAACTGGTAAATAAGTTGCTATTGAAACTCAGAAAAACACTTCACCCACACACACAACTGCACATAGACTGTAGTCTATGACCTCATAAAATCAATAAATTTGGCATGAGCTAAACCTGAGTCCTCAAAGAAGTTGTGTCCAAATGCTTCAAATAAAAATTAAAATCAGTTGTATGATTAGGCACTTCCAACCTCTTGGTTTATTTTCTAGGGTCAAAGAAAGTACACAGACTAGAGGTCCCTTTATTTAGATAACATATATAATCTCTCATATTCACTCTGCAATTTGAGGTGATTTTCTGATGAATAAACCCTTGGTCACCTCTTCTCTTCTCCCACAATCACTGACTGATCACTCCCAGCCCTTTGCTACATACAATATCAGAAGGAGGCTATCTGTAATAAAGCAATGTCTTTCACAACATCCATGAGGTTCAGTAGCAAAAGTTTGTTAAAACACAGAACAGTTAAACAAAAGTGAAAATAAAATACATAAAATTGAGGCAATATAAAATTAAGAGCAATGTATGGTTTGTGGTGAAAAGGCTGTGTTGAATGTTTTAGAGCACAATGTCCATTATTTCCAAAGACAGTGCAGCTGAACCATGATAGATTTTGGAAAGCTGCAATTGTGACAAAATGACCTTTGAATTGCCTGATACAAATACACAAGTATATGCATCAACTTCTGGAATGTGAGCCCATCTTTTGATTCTCCTGATTAGACTTTGGTGAGCGTGTTAGATAATCCATTAAATTATATCAACGTTTAGTAAATACAATGGATTTATTTTGAGAGCAAAGCAAGACTGTCTGCACATTAAAGCATCGCTGACAGTTTAGGAAATTAAGTTGTTTGCCATCAGGCCCATGCTCACGAG